>JBAMHX010000016.1:20410123-20441749 GCA_037177515.1 Pseudomugil tenellus
TATATATAGACAGTTGTATTTGTTTATATGTTTTACTAACATACTGATCCAGTTTTCTTTTCTTATGCATACTAATATGACTGGCACTCCACAACCACATTACCTGACTCGAAATCGGAAGCCATCCCACATCATCCCGACAGCGTGTGACCATGCTGCTGACTAGCATGAGGAGGAGGTGCCATGCTGTTGTGGCTTTGTATGATTCCTCTACATGTGATTGAGACTCCTGTTTGGTAAATGAATATATGTCTAAATTGACAATATGTCTAGTTTAGTAAGACTTTAATCATCCAATCCAGTAACTGACATCAAACAAGAATCAATAGCAGAATAAGTGGTTTGGCATATGCAGAAAAGATACTGGGATTTTCATGGCCACAGTCCTCATGCTCCACTATTATTCTAATAGAGAAATCATTTAACAAACATAAATGTTCTTCTGTTTTGGTGTCTGGTCCACTTGAAAACTGAGGGTCTTGGGTTTGTTGCAAGTACATGAACTATCTGATAAACCAAATAGAGGACGTAACATAGAATAACTGTGTGTGAGAACTGGCTGCCCTTCCTGCTCCTCATATTGGTCATACTGCATTGTGTTTGAACACCAAAGGAAAAACAGAAAGGCCAACATGTCTTTAACTATGTGTTTTTTACTTGTGGTAAACTAGCAGCTTTTATTCCTTGCCTATCAATGAGACGGATATTCTTCCCTTTGCTGATTAGCAGATGTTTAAGTATTGTCCACAGTGAGCAGAAGTTGTAACTGTACCTTTGTCCAGGCGGGTTGGTCTACTTGAACAAAGTGCAATGAGAAAGCAAATCAAACCATATAAAGGTATGTATACTTTTTTCAAATTTCCCCACCACTGCGCTCTGACAGAGGATAGTTTGTTTCTGCACTCTTACAGTCAGGCAACAAGCAGGTTCCTGTCAACTAATGGGGCAACTTGTGAGCTCACTCTTTCAACAATATCATATCTCCAGTTTTTTTTTCACTCTGTGCCTTCTTGTCTGCGTTGTTTCTCCTCCTTTTACTCGTCAGCCTTAACAGACAGATTTTATTGTCAGGACCCTCACAGAGCCTGAGGGAGCAAGCTAACACATGCACATGCAAAATACTCCCTGACACATTCATCATTTGCTTATGTAACTACCTGACATGTATTTTAATTCAGAAAAAATGCCATATCAGTGGCAAACTGACACTAGTCTCCATTCATGAAGCAGTCAGTCTAAAGATGGGACAGGAAAAAAAAAAAAAACTTCTTTGACAGTGGACAAGATCGATCCTCTTCAGCAACAATCACTCTTGTCATTCCTGAATTGCCTTTAAAATTGCTGGAAAAAAATGCAAATATCTTTCTTTGTGGATTTTAACGCTTCATGCTTCAGCATGCAAATGATGCAAACCATCCATTCTCTAGTAGGGCGTTGCTTTGTTGACTGTTCCTGCCACTGTCTGTACATTGACTCACCCTCTCCGTTGTGTCTCAGAAGTCCATTTGTAATGCAAGTCAGTTCTTCTGTCTTGTGCTGATGCTCCTCTCACACTGTGAGAAGTCCAAATGCTGACCTGGTGACTAAGTGCTTTGAACAAAAATCTTCATCATTCTTTCGCTTTCTTTCCTTCTGATGTCATATCTTTGATTCTGCAAAGGCATTGGTTCAAACAGAGTTCACAGCTGAATGGAAAACATCTGAAGTGATGTTATCTTGGGTGGCGTGTTGGGAGTGACACTGGCCACTCAGAGATGAAACAGTGAGATTGTGGGTGTATAAAGGATTTGATCATTCATTCATCATCCGGAAATGATGATATAACTGTTTTCAGAGAACCTGAGACAGATTTTTTGTTGTGTGATTCACAATCAAAACCATTTGGGATTAAGACCTTTGGTCTATACTATATACTAGTTATGCATGCACATAAATATATAGTGAATACAGACATGACATTGGCATCATAAGAGTGAAGATTGAAGACAATGTCATTACAATTGAGCTGCAATGCAACAACCCCACCCCCACCCTGACATCTAGTGCTCACCGGCACAGATCTAAATGATATTGACAGCTGAATAAATTTTCTGCATGAAATCATGTCAGCTCGAGCTTACCACTCCCTCCCCTTACTCCCCTTCATCTGAACACCTCCACGACCCACTGAAGTGCTAAATAATTACATTAGTTTCCAGAGGCTAATTTGACTGAGAGCCGTACTTCTGGTCCCATTTCACCATAGCTGTTTTCATACTTTTGTATTGGTAAACCAGTAAATGAAAATTATCCACGGGTTCACAGGGTGATAATCAAGACTTTGTAGTGTGGAGTACCTGCAGGGTTAATGATGCCATGGGTGATGTCTGTCATCAGCAGATATTAAAATCTGCAATTATCTGCGGTCCTTGGTATTTACGGGGAAAACTGTCACAGCAATTGCATTTTCTAAGTAATTTGCAAACCCTCAAAAATACTTTTACAGCCATCAATTTAAAAAAAAGACTGCACTTTTTAAATAAATAAAAAAATTTAATACATTAGTTTTTTAAAATGCAGTCAGTCAAATTTATCTTCACTGTACTTTAGACTGTTTGTTTTGTTTGTCTTGTTTGGCAAATGAGTAGCAAAATACATGCAGAAGTTATAAAATAGTTAATATCCATAAACACATGAGTATACGTGTGTTGGAAAAACAGCAAATAAACTTATTAAATAGTTTGTTGGGGCATCATGATTTATCTGGGATAACATTTTATATGGCTCTAACAGACATTTAAGATATCAATTGATCATTATTTGTCAGAAAAAAGCAAGAGTTATGAGGCTTGCAGGGTTTTCATGTCTGTTTAATAATACACTATTATGTACTGTAAACGGCCTCTACTTACTTGTTAATCATAGTATCAATGATGATTAATGACTTTGCAAGGTCACTATGTCTCTTTAATGATATTGCAATTACAAAAAAATCATCCTATTAACACCTTATAAAGTATTGCATATTTGTTTATAGAAAATGTTTGATCTGTACATGTTTTCATTGATTACAATGAAAATGTTTTGGCTGCAGTTTCATAACATGAGTTTATGAGTTTTAGTAGAAGATGCATTACTGTCTAGGAGTACAGATATGTGAGTGATTTGGGTTTTACATTGGTGGAGTTTGTCGTCTTGCTGCAAAGTTCGGCTCCTCTGATGTCCTTCTCCTTTAGTGTGTGTCGGTGTGGTTGCACGTGTTGAGTGTATGGAGGGTGGCTGATCTCAGGGCATAATAAAGAGCCGTTACATCATCCAAGAAAAAGATACAATCCTCCCTCTTTGCCTGCAGACTTTAAGTCAAAACAAGTGTTAGTTAATCCGTCAGTGTGGATTAAATGTGCTTCCTGTTAGAGGAGTACTCACACTGTGTTTTCTTTGCTGGGCCACTGTCACATGATAAATGAAAATTTATCCCAAGCTTTTGTTTTGGTGTTTTTTCAATATTAAGTCATTATCACATGAAAAAGGAAAATTTCTTTCTGCGACACTTTTATTTCTTCTTGAAAGAGTTGTGTTGTGTGAGTCCTGATTGAAGAAGAAAGGTCACTGGCTGCAGGGTTAAGGCACCATGGGTTAAGTAGCGTGAACGCTTCCTCTCCCTGAAAAGCCCCTTAATCCTGAAGAGGACAAGTAACTTGCTGACACACACATGAACACACATTTAGTAAAACACACACCAAAACACAGTTGGCTGATGAGAAAGCCAGGGGTCACCTTGACGTATCACTGCTGATAATGATGAAAACAGTTCTTCCTCAACACACAGATCTAGATAAATAGACATACAGACATACGGGCCGAGCATAGAAAGTCTTTACTTTCTCAGCACATAAATTGTGGTCAATGCATTTTTAGGAATGAAAACCATGCATTTCCCACATGAAACTTAATCACTTCCCCTCACAGTTCATCATCTCAAAGTTGTGATCCAGACACTTGAAGTACCTCAATCCAAAGTTTTCTGCCTCCATAATCTCATCTCTGCTCCCCTGGCAGCTGTGTCAACACCTGCAGGCCTTTAGCCTTAAACAAATCCCCAACACAGCCATAGTACACCATGCCACTCCTTTCATGCAGTAAGGCTAGCTGACAACTCTATAAATGTTGCAGGCAGTCCCAGAACAACATTGATTTTGTTCCAATCAATTCTGAGAGATTGCAATGCATGGTAAATGACATAGCCTGTGTGTAGAAGCATACATTTCAGCATTAATTGTTGCTAGGCAGATTTGCTGGGTTGATCAGAAACATTAGCATGTTTCGTAAAAACTCCATGTGAGGTGCAGCTTCTTCCTTCATATCTTAACTCAAACTGGACAAACTGGGTCTGTGTTCAACTAAAATTATGTCAACAAAATGTAAAATACTAGATTTAACAATGATTCAAGATAAAAACAAGTCTTTGGGAAGCAACAGTTTAGCTGTTAGCTTAAATGAGGCAATTAGTCTGGAAGCAGGAGTATAACAATATAACTCTGTCCAAAGGTAACAAAATCTTCCTAATATGTCATTAAAGCCCAGTAACTGTTGTATTACTTTATGTTTGTTACTTTGGTAGGTTTTACTGACTTTGCGTAAGTTAGCTGTTTCAGCTTTTTTGGGCATGCTATCCAAAGCTAATCAACCCAATAATTATATGTAATGAGAAGATAAGGCAGGCAGATCTTTTCATGAACAAAGCTAATAAGCACAGTCCCAAAAGGTTAATCTATTCCTTTAATCACTGTTTTGGTCATTTTTCAAAAAACACCATTTCCTTCTCTGTGTATAAGCTTCTGATTGCAAATGTAAATTGATATTGCAGACTCTTGCCCAAGGAGCACATGCAAGGTCAAGAAACTGCTGTGGATGTTTTTCTAGCTGTCAAGCTTTGTTTGCTTTTCATTTGAACATTTTCCTGTCTCTCATTCCTAAGTTTTGTATGTTTTCTCTTCACCCCGCCTGTTGTTTTGTGTCATAACAAAGCAAATTATATTCTGTCCCCAAGTAGTTTTCTCATCTTCCCTCCTTTTGGTTGATTTTTCTGTTTATGTTTCCACTCCATCATTATTTCTCACTCAGATGGAGCAAAAATGGGGCAAGACCTGCTCTTCTACTTTGTAATGATGGGTGGTTGTGTGTGTGTGTGTGCTTAGGCTGGAGGTCATGTGTTGGAAACTATGCCCGGATAAGTGTGTGACAACTGTTTGACAGTTACATAAAGGGTATCTGGTGATGCAAGTCAGCATGGTTTCAGTCTCATTCACTACATTTAAACATATACTTGGATGCACATTTTGAGAAAAGAAAAATCCTGTGATAACAGCTAGCTTGTTGCCTTCCAACCATGGAAAATTGTTAATGTACCTGTAAGCTAGAAGACTGCCAATACTTCCTTCCTCCGTCAGTCATGGTCCAGTTGCTGGAAAAGACTTCTAGTTCTATGAATGTAGCTGCAGGACCTGCTGCGGGCTTGGCTTAAGGCTCTGACAGGGATCAGAAGGGCATGCAACCCACATACTCGCGCACACATAAAGACAAGTTGATACTATGCACATACACACTCATGCAGATGGGAAAAAGTGACTTAGACAAATAGCAATCATATCCTCATCCTCCCTTTTCTCATGCTGTGAGTTCTCAGAAGTTCTCTTCCTTGAAAACACAAGACAAAGTCACCGATCTCAAAGATCACATATCACATTTGAGATTTTAAACCAAGTAGAAGTAACCTGTACATTACCTTAGCAGCCTTGGGCCAACAAACCTGTGATTACACCACACAATTGACTGCCAGTCAGTGGAAAGGAGTGCTGGGAACAAGTGTGACACTATTACGAATCCAGTGCGTAATCGCACATAGCAGAGAGGCTGCTCTGAGATAATAAAAAGATAAACATTTGCTCTTTAGGTTATTTCCTGAGCTTTGTGCTAAATTTGGACATGGTGACGACCCAATGTTTCATCCAACTCAATCAACCTGTGGCTCAGGGCCATTTCCTATTGACGTTGACCTTTTCTGCTGCTCTGCTTTCCTTTATCTTTCTGACAGATATGTGAATCCACAGTGTACAAACTTTGCTGAAACATACCCAGAAAACTTGTAGATGGAGCAAAGACTTAATTAATCACTGGCAGTCTGAAGCAAAAAAAGATAAAGAGTAAAAACAGAAAAAAAAAGGAGGAGCTTGAACTGGAACAAAGCTTTTTGAGGTTGATGTTGTAAAAGCAGCAGAGCACAAAAGGGAAGAGAGATACTGTCCCCTTTTGCGAAGAGCGCTCAGTGCCCTTTGTGTTGGGTTTGGAGGAGGTGGAGTAACTGCTGACCACATCAACCACAGGCCTTTAGCTTACAGCGTGAGCATTTTCCGCATGACCTTCACATTAGAAACACTTTAAACTGGTGTCGGGAGTTAAAAATGAAAAAAAGAGAAGAAGGACACAACCTAAATTGTAGATTTCAGAGTGTGAGAGCCTGACCTGCAAACAAAAAAAAAACAACATTTATTAAAATTCAGCAACCTTTCTTTCAAAGCTGATTTTTTTCCCCTTTATAATTTTGTTTTTTTAAAGGTCAATTATGCTCAACAAATGCACGGCCTCTGTCTGTGGAGGGGTGGAGTAGGTGTTAGGGGTGTTAAGGCTCTTGAGAAGCTCTGGCTGGGGTCTCCCAATACCACCTTCTGGGTGGAAGTGATGTTGTCTTGTGGGTGTGGTGACTGGGGTCCGTGCTTATGGGTGGCTACTGTTCACAGGGGTTTCAGAGTCTCCCTGGACTGCCTCTGACCTTTGCGCGGGCTTTGCAAAGACTCCTTATATTTTGCATGCTTGCAAAGTTCTTCTCTTTTGCTGTATGTTTATCTACCGATAGCTATTCTCAATTAGTTTTCTTTATGTGTTTCTGGTATTAGTTGAGACACATGGTTTCTTTTTAACTTGTGTTATTGCATCAAATCGTGTCTTTATTTTTGTTCCTTTCATGGAGTAGAGGGTGACAGAGGAGAAGAAAATCATCTTTTTAATAGGAAAGAAAGGCTCCAGCAGAACCCTCAGGAAATTCATCTACCTTCAGGAAAATCATCTATAGACTAGTTAGGGAAAGAGGTCAAGAAGTACTATAACGCCAAGCAGGGGTACCTGCTTAGAAGTCATGGGATAGTAGTCTCAGCCTATAGTAGCATAACTAAACAAAGCAGGCTACCAGTGGCTTTACCTTTAGTATAGTATATAAGATATCAGTAAGATTAATGTGTTAAACGTCCCACAGTGATATATTACATGCCTATTGTTGCAGTTAAAAGTATGTTTTTGACGCTATCTCAATACTAGATGTAGTAATCTTTGAATTAGACCCTTGATGGACTGATGAGCTGTCCAGTGTGCACCCTGCTACCTCCCTGACAGCAGCTATAGGGTCTGTTGGCTTGGATGAAGCAGATATAGAAAATGAAAGAAAAAAATAATATAATAATTCTATTAGTGATTAAAATGATTAAAATGTCAATTTTTCTCAAGATAAACAATTTAATGAATATGTCTGACTATCCTGCCACTCCCATATTGCAAAGTGCCTTCCTGAGGATCTTTATCCTCTGGCGCTGGACTTGCCTCATCTAACCTCTGACTGTGTGAATTTACTAAACACTGGCCTGGGACTGATTACCTTCCCGTCTGAGCTTTGGCTGTCTCTGTATATGTCTGCTGATGTTTAGAAGAGTATACAGACCACTTCAAATTGTCCTCGGTGTGGAATGAAAGCGGCAGCAATCACGGGGAGTGCTGCAGCACATTCTTACGTGTCACTTTGTAGCAAAACACAGGCCCGGCTCTTATTCTCTGTCTCTGCGTGGAGTTTGCAGTGTGGGCAGAGGGTGATGAATACAATGGAGAAAAAATAGAGGAGAGCAGAGAGGGGGAGTGGGGATGGAGGAGAGTGTGTGGGTGAGCAGATAGGACTAGAGATGAGGGGGATGGGGCAGGTTAAGTTGGTGCCTACACAGGGCTCTATCCCACAGGCTCTCTCCTGTCTCCCACGCCTAACCCCTCTAACCTGGCCTAGCTTCTGTTTAATGTCTGGCTATGTCACACCTCAGCCCACTCCCTGGAGATCGCACGTCTGTGAAGTGAAGTACATTTCAAACACCAAAGTCTTCTCCAGTGTGGATTTTATTTGGGAGTGGGGCTCCTTCATCTTTCAAGTAGATATTATTTGGCTATTTATATGGCAGGTTTTTGGGTTATTTTCACTTCAACTTTTAGCAGGACTTGTATTTGCCAATAGCTTTTTGGCTCAGTTCCTGCAGTCATCTACGTTATTAAGCTGTCCTCGCAATTTCATTCTATTAAGTTTTCAGAATAAAATAATCTGAGGTCACACATGGATAGCTCATCCTATTTGTTTTATTTTCCCGTAACAGAAAGAAGCATAGATTTTAAGGAAAAGGCTAAAAGCAAGAGATTTATCAGGCATTTTCCATCTTTTGCTTGCTGTCTGAAATGTTAACATTTCTACTGTCGTGACATTAGGAACCCTTGGGCCAAGTCACAGCATTCATCCTTTTCTCATTGGAACAACACCATCTCTGAACATGTTAAGGAATGTTACCATAAAAAAAATGCAAATCTTATGTTTTATTATTTATTTCTAATATTCAAAATGACCTGAATTAAAAAAAGATTCCATGTTATTTGGCAAGAAAAAAAGAATGAAATGGTTTGAGTATCTTATAAACACTGGGTGGGTCCCCAGTGATGCCCCTCCATTCACAAATCAGGTCTTCCCTTCCAGCCTTTCTTTCCTTTTATATACCTTTAAATATCATTACTGATCAAACAGTAATTCTAACTGCAGCTCTAGATCATAAAAAGTAAGATCAATTCCAAAATGTACTTTTTAGAAATTGAGGAAACTTACCTGTTGCGATAGTTGTAAGTTGTGTGTTTGCTTGCAAATGTAATCTATTTGTGTATTTAAACACAAAATCAAATCATACTTAAAGAAAAATAATTTGTTTTTTTTTTTAATTGATTACAATATTTTGCATGAAGTGTAGTTTCAAGTGTAGTAGCTGAAAGATACCTTTGGACAATGTACATAAGAAAGTATTCTAGGGATAACACAAAGAAAGGAACATATCATGTATAAGATCTCATCTAATAATCATCCACTTCCAGCAGTTTGGATGATTCCAGCAACTGGAGTGAAACCAGACAGGCCCTACTGCAGGAACCACTGGGGTACATGTGCCACCTTCTTCTCTGCAGCTGGAGATGACTCAGTCCAACTCATCCTTGGATAGTATAATAAGTCGCAGTCAGACTTTCATCTTTTTGTCTGCTGCAGATTTTTTCTTGATGTTTCATATTGCTAAAGTTGCACAAAATGAAACAGGTTCAGTTTAGTGGAGCTCATCTTTCTCTAAAATGAAGTTATGTAAACCTGTGCTGGTGAGTAACTCAGTATCCCACCACAGCTCTGCGATGTAGAAGTGTGTTGAGTGGTGAGTGCCTGATAGAAATTTCTGAATTCTGCTGAGTGTTTTTGTGGTTTTATGAACACATTTCTCAATCACTAGATTGATTTTGTTATTCATAAAATAAATATTCTATTATCTTTTAAATCTGTCACGTTATAGCTGATATCTGCTGGATCCAATGTGACTTATATTCTATTCTTTACTTAGTCTGCTTTAACATCAGCCAAATATTGAATTGCTGAACTTGCATTTTTCCTCATATAAATTCAGTGTTCACTGGAAAAACTGGGATCTGGCCACAGTAATCAATTGCCCACATGTTACTGTGTCCAAGTCCCATGATGGAATAAGCCCACATTTTATTTCCTATAGAACATAAGTTACATATAACCTTGAATTTGATTAAATCAATTTCTCATTAAAAGGTGAGAACATGGGGATGTTTAACCTTTAAAAGAATCATCAAATCTTTTAACTGTAGCATGTGAGAAGTAAGAACACCGCTTGTTGATGTTTTATTGTTTGATTTTAATCTGATACATGATTTTTGTGGATTAGTCTTGTCTCTCTAAGATATGCAAGGTCCTCCCTGGAAGAGATACGTTCTGGATGAGAGCAGATGATGCTAAAACTGATATGTTCTTTTCAGCATTGAAACAGCCTCCACAGATGTGTAAGGGTCCATGCCAACCATAAGACCATCAGAGATGCAAGCATTTGAGCTGTTTGCTGATAAAAAAAAAAATAAATAAAAAAAACTGCATGGTGGCGCTCCTCCCTAATCTGCAGTTTTTTTTAAATTGTATTTAGACTTTTATTCTTAGATTTGGCAGAGCTTTAACCTGGATTTGTGGATTGCTCAGTGTACTGTCTTCATAAACAGTAACTTTTGGGTATTTTCCTGAGTCTAAGCATTGATTTCCAGTAGAGAATCCTCTCTGTATGGATGCAGTACCGCCTGCAGGCCCAAAGATCACAAGCATCTAGCTTTGACCTTGGTTTTCTCCCTTGTGCACAGGGAATCCTCTGAATTCCAAGAGTCTTTTGATGATATTACAGTTTATACATTGGTGGGACCGTAATTTTACATTGAAGGACAGTTTTCTGAAATCGTTCCATATTTTTAGACACAAATTATTGCCGTCTTTTGCCCATCTTTACCTCTGAGAGGTTCTATATCTCCTTTTATATCCTCTCACTGTACTAACCTGTTCACTTATTTAGAAGTTAAATCTTCCAATTATGATTTGTGCCATTTATCTTTTCTGTCTTTTGGTGTTTCTGTTCTGATTTTTTAGATGTTTAGACTGCAAATGAGCTTGAATTTCCCATGAAATGGACAATACAATGCTTTTTTAGGGAACATTTGTAAAAAATAATGGTTTGATTGACTTGACTGAATTTACAATGATGCTTTTAAGGTACTGTGTGTGTTATGCAGATTTTGAAAAAAAAAACACTTTAATTGCATCTTAAAAGATGAAGACATGGCAAAAATAAAAAAAAATGAAAACAAAATATTCATTAAGCAAAATGCAGTAGTAAGAAGCAGAAACAAAAATAGATGTTTTTTAGTTAGCATAGACACTACAGTCCAGGTCCATCTCACCAAAGAACACATGTGTACTTTTGTCCACTGGCCAAAGGATAAAGTTTCATGATCCATGGTTGCAGCTTTTGAGACAGCAGTATGTTTCCAGGCTACTGATTCTGCTGGGTGACAATAAGATGCGCCTCATATTATAGTTGTAACCATGTTGGTTTTCGCTACAGTCAAAACAGATTTTGTAACATCTGGATTTAATCATTTACTAACTCTTAACCACGACAAGTTATAGAAAAAGTAAGTAAGGAACATTGTTTTGAATGATCAGTATTGGGGTCAAGATACTGAACTCTAGTGTTCAGTGTTTGGTGATCGGCATATGGACTAACTAACTAACTTATTATTAATTACGTTACATTTCAGTCATTTAGTAGACACTTTTCTCCAAAACAACTTTTAAATGAACTTTGTGTTGTTGGATACTAAAACTTAAACAACTCAGCTATTTGGTGAGACCAACACTGTGTACTGTACCTCACCTGTCACTTACTAATGAAAACTAAACTAGTGTCATATATTCATGTTATAAGAGAAATAGTGTTTTTTATTTGAATACAGTTCAGTTTCTATATCACAACTTGTTTCAAACAAAACATGTAAGTGCAGAAGAATAACAATCACAGTGCTGCAATGTTTGCATTGCAATTTTTGTAATCGGACCCTTCTCTGATCATAATTCCTGCTCTCATGTGAATAAATCGTAATCTACAATAGAAATGGAGGCAGCTGGCATTTTTGGGATATTTGCTGTGTGAATTTTTTTATTGATGTTCATCATCTGCTTGTGTTGGCTTAGAAACAGGTAATTCTATCAAATGCTAGTCTACTGTAAACAATCGGAGAGATATTCAGATCCACATGAGGGCTGGATGACCAGATTAATGGTATTGACAAATCCTAATTAGTGTCATGTTGAATCAAATGATTAATGTGAACAGTTGTTAAGGAGGCAGTGTGTCTAAATAGAGCCAGAGGCTAGATAATACAGTAATAGACCATGACTCACACTAGCACTGTTTTAATGAGAAAGGGACAAAAAAGGGTGAAAAAAAGAAAATGTCAGACACATATAAAGTAAGCAAAGGGACATAAAAGTGGGGAACAACATGGTTTGCACCTCTCTGAGTTTGAGTCCATGCCTTCCTACCCAGCTCCTCCTGTGTTTTTACACCTCCAGTTTTAAGCAGCAATGGGATTAGTTTGTAGGATTGTTGGTTTGCATTGTGTGCTGAGAGGATAGGCAGTAAAATCCCTTTTTCAGCCACAACTACTTATCCTTGTCCCTGTGTTGTCTCTTTCAAACAGAAGCGCTTCTCTCTACATGCATGTAATCTAGGTGACAAGAAAGAATGAAAAGAGAATTCAATGTGTATGAAGGGAGTAAAAATGGGATGGCTGACAGGGAGAAGAATGCATCTGGGCTGGAAGGATAGTCTTAAGAGGGAGGGGGGACAAGTAGTATATTTTGAATGTGAGCTGACACCGTGGTGGACAGGTAGCCTCCTTCTGCTCCTTAGTTCATTTTAAAATGGGATGCAGGCCCACACCATGAGCACGGTGCATTTATGTCTGACATCAGCATGTGAATAATTCATCTTCAACTTCATGCCTGAATTATTGATGTCTGAAAGATTACAAAAACAGCCAGCAGAAAGCAGCAGTGTGAAAGGAGGGAACATGATGCAAGATGGAGAAAAGAATCATGATTTCATCATTATTTACTGTTTCATTCCAAAAGAAGTTAGTCAACAAATAAAAAAAATGTGATGTTTAATCAGATAAAAACTGATTACTGTCATGAAGACTTGTAGTTTAACAACTGACTCTCATTTTCAAACCAAGAAAATTTCAGGCAATAGAATTTAAGAAAATTTATCTAAAAAAATAAACAATTCAAAGCAAAATATGAAGAAATGTTTAATGTACTGGAGAAGTTTGTGCATCTGAAAAATAATAAATAAATCACACTGTTACAGATGCAAACTGTTTGTGTTTTTCCTTCGTGTAAATTACATTTGATTTGCTTGCAGATGAGGTTTTATAATTAGAATGTGCTTCAGCCAATATTTTTTGATTAGCCTTTTAATACATAACATTGTTTTGTGATTTTTGATTTGTAACATTTGACATTATCTAAACGGTAAATAAATATCATCACCATCATGTTAAACATGTATGCATATAGGTGGAGCCTCCTGTATTTATGCAGTCTTTTTGTCCATTCATCCATATGGATGGCTGTATGGACTTTATGCCCATAATAAATGTCCATACATTTATTATACTGCTTAGTTTAATTCATGGTCACAGGAAAGCTGAATCTTACCCCAGGATTTGGCTGGAGTGAAGCAGAAGACATCCTGGACAGGTCGCCAGTCCATCAAAGTGCTAACATAGACACAAACAACCTCTCATGCTCACATGGACCCGTTGGCCTTTATGCATGTATTTTAATGTTTTAGACTTTTTAACAACGCTATCGAGAATATGCATTATCATGATCCATTTTTTTCGCTTTGCAATAAATGTTAAGTGATGCTATAACTTCGAATCGTTGCGGGGAGAGTCGGGCTCCAATCTTGACTACAGGATGGAGTAGTGATCAGCCCTTAGCTTTGGTATTATTAGTGACCTGGACGGCGGCTTCAGAACTAACATCTACTTACTTTCTGCAGATCTGATTGTTCGCAGCTTCATAATATCTCTGATCGCGGCAACGCATTCAGAACCTCTCCCCCATCAGAGATTCCAAAATTATAATTGAAAACTATCAGAGTCGATTCGAATTGAGCTGATCGAATCGAGTCGAGCAAATAAGTACTAATGGAAAAGCACTATTAGTCTTGGGAGATCCTACCAAGTGCTCATTGCAACACAACCCTAGTGGAGGTACTCAGGCATCTGGTTAGAATGACTCCTGTCTGCTTGGTGAGGTGTTCCAGGCATCTCCCATCAGGAAGAAACTCCAGGTAGCAACCAAAACAAGCTGGAAAGATATGTCTCTCAACTAGCCTGGGAATTCCTTGTGATCCCAGGGAAGAGGTAGAAGAGATGTCTGCAAAAAGAGAAGCCTTGGCTTAAACTGCTGCTCCTGCAACCCATCAGATTGTCATGAGCTCTCTCAGTCGGTGACTAGCACTGATTGACTCCCTGATCAGCTACACCTGTTTCTCATTACTTACCAGCTGCTCTGAATTCCCCTGTTAACCACTCCTTGTATATAAAGCCCTGCCTTTCATTCCAGTTTTTTCACATCGTCTGCAGGCCAGCATTAGTCTTCCCTGGGATCCTAATCGGCTCTGCTTATCTCTGACTCTGAGGATTCTGTGACTCGGAACTCTGAACCTGGACCTGCCATCTGTACCGGACATCCAGACTCATGGCTAGTTATCAGGACCCTTCACCCCCAAAATCACCAGACGCCTCTGGTACTCACTCTGACACGGACATTCTGTCCCTATTTCTTCAACCTTGAAATAAACCCTCTTAAACGTGTCGCTATTGTGGTCTGTCTGTTTCGTGACAGTACGATCTGACCAAAACATGGCACGTTTCTCCCGGCAGGGAGCTTGACTCATTGGCTCCACCCACCTCCATGCAGGACCTCGAACATACAGAGGGGAAGGTCCACCGGATAAGCAGCGACATTGCCTCCTTGCTGCAGCTTGGCCAGATACATCAACAGCATTTCCAGCAGAATCGGGTATTGTTACAACAATAGCAAAAACAACTCCTGCAGCAGCAGCAAAAACTTGATAACATCACACAACTTCTCACTCACCTGCCCTCCATCCCTCCATCTCCACTGGCTCAGCCTCCGCTTCTCTGTCCACCAGCCCAGCTCCAGACAGTTTGCTTGTCTGTCCAGCCCCTGCTGCAGCCGGTGCCCCAGAACCCAAGATCGGTAACCCAGGTCCGGGCGTTTCTGACAAGTTGCCGACTTCAATTCTACCTGAAGCCCAGAACTTTTGCCACTGAAGGGGCAAAGGTTAGCTATGCGATCACTAACTTGGCAGGCCAGCTCGACTTTGGGGAACAGCCGAGTTTGAATGTCACACCCCCGCTTGCACAAACTTTGAGCTGTTTGCAAAGGAGATGGAGAAGGTGTTTGACTTGGGCTCGTCAACTGCAGAGGCCTTCCAAGATCTGTTGACCATGCGCCAAGGCCAGAGGAGAGTTGCTGACTACTCCATCGACTTCCTGACCTCGGCAAGGCGGAGCTCCTGGAATAGGGAGGCATTGGTGCATGCCTTCCTCGCCGACTACATCAAGGACAAGTCGGTCTCCCATGAACAGCCTTCCACCCTTGATGAAGCCATCGCCCTGGCAACCCGGATTGACCGAAAGATATAAACCCGCCGTCATGAGAGCGCACGGCAGAATCCACCAGTCACCAGCTCTCGAATCAGAACTATGACTACTCCTCTCTCATCTGCTGCTATCCCATCAAGTCAGCTAGACCAGCCTGAGCCCATGGAAATTGGGTGAGCCTCACTCTCACCTGCAGAGCGTCAGCGCCGCTTCACCTCAAACCTCTGCCTCTATTGTGGAGGAGATGGACATCATGTTTCCACCTGTCCTTTAAAAGCCCAGGCTTACCGGACATAGGGGGAGCCTGGCCGAGCTCCATGACAATTCAGTCATCTGACCGTAAACCCCTGCTGCAGGTTCGTCTCCATCTGGCAGAATCAACTCACACACTCGCGGCTCTTGTGGACTCTGGTGCTGAAGCCAAAATAATGGACCTTCAGTTGGCCCATCAGCTGGGACTACAAAGCCATCGTCTGATCCCTACTGTTCCTACCCGGGCGCTAGATGGACCCTAACAAGGTTGTTGTGGTTACTTCCTGGCCAGTCCCAGAAACCCGAAAGAAGTTGCAGCAATTTCTGGGGTTTGCCAACTTCTACAGAAAATTCATTCGTAACTACAGTTCCAGCGCTGCTCCTCTTACGGCTCTGACCAGCACCAAGAAGCCATTCACCTGGATTCCAGCAGCCGACAAAGCCTTCAGTGCCCTCAAGGCTAGATTCACCTCCGCTCCCATCCTCCAGATGCCTGATGTTGACCAGCAATTCATTGGGGAGGTGGATGCCTCTGATGTGGGAGTCGGTGCAGTTCTTTCCCAGTGGGCTGTGGAAGTTAACAAGCTTCACCCCTGTGTCTTCTTGTCTCGTCGTCTGTCCCCATCTGAACACAACTATGACATTGGGAACCGTGAGCTTCTGGCTGTCAAGCTTGCCCTGGAGGAGTGGCGTCACTGGCTGGAGGGTTCCACCATTCCATTCCTGGTATGGACTGATCACAAAAATTTGGAGTACATCTGCACCGCTAAGCATCTGAACCCCAGACAGTCCCGCTGTGCCCTCTCTGAGGAAGGATGTACAGGAATTTTTCCAATCCTGTCCCACCTGCAACCAACACAAATCATCCTGTCAATTCACTTTCATCATGATCCTCATGAACAGCTTCAATGCAAAGTCAGAACCTGGAATCACATATTTCAAAGTGGTGAAAGCAACATGGTTGTCCTAGAGTTTGCTTTTTCACTTTTTATTTACAAAACATTAAAGTTACATAATACATTCCAGTGTCTTTTGTATGTTTTAATAAAAAAAATAATTCTTGAGCTATAGCACTTTAAATTGTATCTCTGGGAATGACATAACATGCAGAAGTAATCCAATGTTCAGTTCATGATGTAGAAAATAACCAGATTCTCTATTTGTTTCAAACAAAGCTTGACAACTTTCTTGTCTTGTTTTTTTTACAAGATTTAATTTCACTCTGTCATACTGCCCCGGATCACGCAATACCAAGCCAGATGCCCTCTCTCGTCAGTTCCAGAAGGATGCTTTTCACCTGAGGATCCTGTGTCCATTCTACCCGGTTCGTGTGTCATAGCAGCCCTGACATGGGATGTTGAAGAACGGGTTAAGGAGGCTCTCCGTGATCAGCCATGTCCCAGTGCTTTCCCTGTTGATTGCCTCTTTGTCCCTGAATACCTGAGGTCACAGGTCATTCAGTGGGGACACGACTGTCGTCTGCTTGTCATCCGGGCTCCACCCGCACATGTCACCTGCTCACTCAACAGTTCTGGTGACCCTCTCTGAGGAAGGATGTACAGGAATTCGTCCGAGCCTGTCCCACCTGCAACCAACACAAATCATCCAGCCGACCTCCTGCTGGGTTGCTCCAGCCTCTGCCCGTGCCCACACGTCCCTGGTCCCACATCTCTCTTGTTTTAGTCTCGGGCCTGCCCCCTTTAAGTGGCATGACAATTATTTTCACAATAGTGGACCAATTCAGCAAGATGGCACATTTTATTCCTCTCCACAAACTCCCCACCGCCAAGGAAACCGCCCAAGTGGTCATGGAACAGGTCTTCCGAATTCACGGCCTGCCCAAAGATGTGGTTTCAGATCGGGGCCCACAATTCTCTACCGGCTTTTGGAAAGAGTTCTGTCAATTGCTCGGAGCCACCGTCAGCCTAAGTTCTGGATCCTCAATCCATCATCAATCCAATGGACAGTTAGAGCATGCAAATCAAGATCTGGAGAAGGCACTGCGATGCATGACATCCCGAATGTCTCCATTCTAATGTGTCTATGGCTACCAACCACCTCTGTTTGCTTGCCAGGAAGTGGAGGCCACCTGCCCTTCTGCCCTTGCTTTTGCCCGTCAATGCCACCGTACCTCGTCACAAACCCGGACCACGCTCCTCAAATCAATCGCCACCTTAACTGCCAAGGCCAACCGTCGGAGAACTGCTGCTCTCACCTACCATGTGGGCCAAAGGGTGTGGCTGTCAGCCAAGGACCTGCCACTCCGGGTGGAGTCACGTAAACTAGCTCCTCAGTTCCTTGGTCCATTCCCCATTGAAAAGGTGATGAGTCCTACTGTGGTCCGTCTCCAATTACCGGGATCCATGAGAGTGCACCGCACATTCCATGTGTCTAAGGTTAAACCCTTTCATGTAAGTCCACTGGTCCCTGCGGCAGTTCCCCCTCCTCCTCCAAGCCTCCTCAGTGGTGGTCTGGTATACTCCGTTCGGCGTCTACTTCGGTCTAGACGGAGGGGAAGGGGTATCCAGTACCTTGTCGACTGGGAAGGGTACCGGATCCCGTCCTGGCTTCTGATGTTGATGATTCTCCAAACCCCTCGGTAGATGAGGCCATGGACAGGCTGAGCTCTCTCAGCCTGTGGCTAGCACTGATTGACTCCCTGATCAGCTACACCTGTTTCTCATTACCTACCAGCTGCTCTGAATTCCCCTGTTAACCACTCCCTGTATATAAAAGCCCTGCCTTTCATTCCAGTTTTGTCACATCGTCTGCAGGCCAGCATTAGTCTTCCCTGGGATCCTGATTGGCTCTGCTTTTCTCTGACTCTGAGGATTCTGTGACTCGGAGCTCTGAACCTGACCTGACCTGCCTGTCACTTCTGCCGGCTCATCTGTACCGGACTTCCAGACTCGTGGCGAGTTATCAGGACCCTTCTCCCCCAACAACACCAGACGCCTCTGATACTCACTCTGACACGGACATTCTGTCCCTATTTCCTCAACCGTGAAATAAACCCTCCGTCTGTCTGTTTCGTTACACAGATAATCAGTAAAACATAAATGGATGGATGAATGAGTGGATAGATCAATAAATGAAGCTTTTTTCTGATTCAGATTTTGAAATATAAAATACATTTTTCATAGTTCTTTTTATAAATATGATTTATTAACAATCTGACATTTGAGCTTACTGACAGATTGTGCCTGATGGACAAGTGGATGTTTGGTCCAAGTTCAAAAGTCTATAATGAATAAAAATGTTTTGAGTTTATCTCATAGAGGAATCATCTTTGCAAATGGTTTGAAACCTAGCTGTCACGCTCAGGTGACTTGACACTGTTCACCTGCTTTTATATGTGAACAAAAGAATTAGCCAAGCATGACAATTCAGTTCAGCTTTATTTGTATAGCGCCACGTCATAACAAAGTCATCTCAGGGCAATTCACAAACATCATTTTGAGTCAGTTCATAATAAATAGATTAGCTAAGCAAAACCAAAAGATTGCATCAGATCTTGAGTTCAATATCACAAGAATCACATTTATAAAACTAGCTTTAGGTTATTTACTAAACTGAGAGTGAAAGATGTTTTAAATATAAAGGAATAATAATGCCTTTTGAAAGGCACCAACACCATGCATTTTATTGCAAAACCTGCTGAGTTTCATTTCATTTGATTTGCAAAGGATACCACAGATAAGAGGACTTGCTCTGTTGAGTGTTCCTGTTCACAGTGTGATTCACTTTCATCATGATCCTCATGAACAGCTTCAATGCAAAGTCAGAATCTGGAATCACATATTTCAAAGTGGTGAAAGCAACATGGCTGTCCTAGAGTTTGCTTTTTCACTTTTTATTTACAAAACATTAAAGTTACATAATACATTCCAGTGTCTTTTGTATGTTTTAATAAAAAAAATAATTCTTGAGCTATAGCACTTTAGATTGTATCTCTGGGAATGACATAAAATGCAGAAGTAATCCTATCTTCAGTTCATGATGTAGAAAATACCCAGATTCTCTATTTGTTTCAAACAAAGGCTGACTTTGACTTTCTTATCTGTCATGTGAAGATGAATTGCTGTTTTTAAATGCCATTGTGGCATCCATGTAGACTAATATCAGTTTTGATCATGGTGAGATTCTTCCATGTTTAAAAAAAGTTATTTGATCATTCACATTACAAACGGTAGCATGCTTAAAGAAAAAAGAAGAGATATTTATAATGAAAATATAACAGATAGAAGAAAATGTTGGTATATTAATTAAAATACATGCATTTATTCATTCATTTTCTATATTGCCTAATCCAGTTTAGGGTCACAGGAAAGCTGGAGCGCCCTGTGATGGACTGGCACCCTGTCCAGGGTGTACCCTGCCTCTCACCCAGTGACCACTGGGATAGGCTCTGGCTACCCACAACCCTGAACTAGAAGAAGACATCAAGAAAATGGATGCATGGAAAGCTGGAGCCTGTTCCAGCATTTAGCAGGTGAGAGTCAGGATACACCCTGGACAGATCGCAAGTCCATCACAGGGCCAACTAACAGATACAAACAACAAGCCACTCTCACACTCATTCTTAGGGTCAAATTACGGTGATCAGTTGACCTAATATGCATGTCATTGTATAGGAGGAAGCCGGAGTACCCAGAGAAAATCCATGTGGACACGGAAAAAACATGCAAACTTCACACATTAAGGACTCTGTTCAGACCTTCCTAATAAAATACATATGCATACAATAGCACATTACAAAAGTACAGTACACTTAGCCTGTATTTAAATAGTACAGTACAGTTATAAGTACAGTAATTGCAATTACTAATAGTAATGGTGCAGTTTGAAGACCGCAGAGCAGCATGTGACTGTATTATCCTGCAGAGGAATACCACTACTCTGTCTACCTTTTCATTAAAAGGTCAAACAGTTTTGTGAACTTCCCCTCATAGCTTTCTGAAATTAGATGTCATCAGTGTCTGTATCCTTCTGAAACCAACAATCTGACTTTCGTGGACATTTCACAGCTTGATTGACAAACTAAGCAAAAGTGAGTAAATCAGTAGATGTACAAAATAACCACTGCACCTGTTTCATTTGTCATGCTTCTTTTGATGGGAAAAAGCTGTGTGAGTCAACATTAGACATCAATTTATAACTCAAATGTGCATGTCGTAGCAAGTATGTCCTTTTAAAAAACCACAACCTTTTCAACCGCTAATAAACTGCAGACTCATAACCTGCTAGAGATCATCGTGTAGAATGAAATTTCAGCACAAGAAAAAAAAAATTCTGTTGTGTTGAAAAATCAAAACTCAGAATTCAACAAAAATACCTCCCATATGTCCGTATTTTGTTTACATTGTTAGCCCCTGTCGGCACCCTCCATGAATGAGACTAGTTTGTGGTTACGTACATCTTTCTTGTGGGTGTAACTGTACTTGTGTATGTGATGGCTGTGCTGCCAGCTCAGGGAGGCACGGGGCCCAGACACTTGGAATCATTTAGTGAGAATTTCGAGTGTGGGAGGAGAGGAATGCGCGCCCGGATAGAAGAAAGAAAAGTGAAAGAAAAACAGAGCAAAGAGAGGGGGTGGAGAGTGCGCGAGATAGACACAGATATAGACAGAGAGAGGGCAGGCTGGGAGTGTGGCAGGTGAGGATGAGGTAGAAGGAAGATAGGGGAGACTAGCCACCTGAGAGAGAAACATTTGGAGTGGAGGAAGACAAGCTCAAGTCGAAGACGGGGTGAAAATGAGGGCACAGAGAGGGAAACAAAACAGAGAAAGGGAGGGGAGAGCACAAAAGACACAGATCTCGAGCAAATGACAGACAGTGGGAGCAGTGGAGAAAAAAATAGAAGAAAAAGACTGAGTGAAAAAAAGTACAAGCAGCCCACTCCTTACCTACTGTTCTCCATTAAGCTGATTTTTTCAAATGGCTCTTGCAGGTCTCGCTTAGGGGGAACATCTATTCCTATCACAGTGCTGCCTACACACACCTCGCAGTGACAGGCAAAGCTGGAGAAAGAGGAAAGGGGGAGCCAAGAGTAGAAATGAACAAAGATTTGAAAGAAAGAATACTGGGGGAAAATCTGAAGTGTTTGGCTGAATTTTATAAATATAAATATAAATATAAGATGTGATCTTTAATTATTTAATGTAAATCTAGTAACTGAAAGCTTTCTCATATATTGTCAAACATATCTAATATGCTATTCTGGGATATCTGTGTACATTATTGCTTAATTATTTTTCTAAAAATATGACTGATGGGTTTTATTTCTTCTTTTTTTTAAATCCACAAACATACTTTTCCACGTTCCCATTCTATGCTTCAGGTCTGTGTTGTCTTTCTTGATCTATACCAAAGCTAATATCTTCATATAAGCATCTGTTACTAATGTGTGTGAGACTTATGTGGTAGCCCCAAAATGTAGATCCAAATGAGCTGATCTGAACCAAACTGAACTAACATCTGGGATCAGATCACTCAGGATAATATGTGTTTCACCTAATCATGTGAAAAAACAGTTGTAAAAGGATCATTTCTTCCTCACGTTAGATTCCATGCAAAGCCTAAGTATTTGATTAAAACTATCTATCCGTGCAAAATCTGCAGTTGGCCTCCTGACCCAGCTGATGAGCTGTGTAGCTTAGCTGGACAGAGAAAAAGCTCAAACAACATCCAATCAGCAGCCATTGTTCTCTATTGATAAAGAGCAGTCCCTAGCCAGAACCCTGCCTGAAAGCCAAGAGGATTTCCATCCAAAATCAATCTTGGGGGATATTCTGTGCATCTGGATGGCCATTCTTCTCTCCAAGGAAATAATATGCACAGAATGAGGATTTAAAAACTTTAATGATGAATTAAAGTTCAATTGATGGACGTGAGGAGCTACTGACCAGCAGAATGAACTGGACCCAGTTGACCTTCATGGCTTTTGGCGACAAGACGTGCACATTCAATTTCACTTGACCTGCTCAGCTTTGACCCTTTACCTCTGGAAATGGTGCCCTGTGAACTTTCACCTCTGGTTGATCAATGATTCTTGACCATCGCCAGAGGCTTTTGGTCAGAGTGCGGGGTGATGGAGGGACTGCAGACATGGTGGAAATGGAGATGCAGCTGACCGCAAAGGGCAAGGTCACTGACCAATGATGATGAGGGAAATTTAAGTTGAAATTGGATCTAATGAGTGGATGAGGAAACCGAAATGTACACAGGAATTTATGTTTAAAATAAATGCAAGAAATGTCATTTAATTCCTTGATTCCACATCTAAATATTCAAACTCCTAATGTGAAACAGACTGCACACCTTCAAAAAAAGTGTCAGGAATCCTTTTAAGCTTTCCAATCTTTTTGTTTCTACATGGATGCCTCTCTCCATACTTCAAACTTGGTTTCTACATTCAGATCCTTAGTTATTGTGGTTTTGTTGTGTTTAACAAGTCTGTTCACTAATCCTCTTATACTAGAGCAGCAGAATCACAAATTTGAGTTGCCCTGCATTTTAATCAGCGAGGTAAAGTTCTTTGATCGTGTGTTTGAGAAGCTTCCTAAGTTAAAGCTTTGGAAGTGATACTGTGCATAGTTGCGTCTTTATGGCTTAAAACCTTTCCAGGATTGCTCCACTGTTGCCACAGATTCTGGTATTAGTCTCTTTACAAAAACAGCCTTTTCAATCCTTATTCCCCCATCCTTATTATTTCCAGATTTATGTTAATGTTAAACCAGAAGCTCTGGATTTTAATACATACATAATATTACAATGATAAAATGTGCACACAAACAAATGCATAGTGTCCGAGAGTGTCAGAGAGATATGTTGAGGGTTTCATCACAGCAGCGAATCATCAGTAACATAACACAACACTGAATCCATTGTGGTCCATGAGACTATATATGTGCCAGACAATAGTTGAGGGGGGAGAAAAACTAATCAAGCATGCTGCACTTGACACAATGTTGACTATATAATCAAAGCAAATGATCAATTATCCTTCTTACAACTGATATGTTTAATTTACTTGTAACAAGTCAACAATATGCTGTTTGCTGTCAAAGGCTAATTTGATAGCAAGCAGTAGCTGTAAAACGTTTGCTGCTTGTGAATGTTAATGAAGCTCATTTGATTGTTTTTAACTTTATTTTGCCTCAAAGTGGTTTAGTATGAAGTATGAGCAGTCAGTAAGCATGGGTTAGAACATTCTCACTTTGAGAGGCAACCCTAACCCTAACCCTAACCCTAACCCCTAACCCCTAACCCAGGGAATGGCTGTGATTGCAAATCTATCTTCTCCTCAAAGCAAGGAAAAATGGTGAAAGGGTGAAAACCCAAGACAGTGAGGACGTGAGATGGGGAAGACCTCATAAACTCACACTGGTTCAAACAAACTAGTATCTGAATTAGAACAACAGTCTTAAACCAGTGCCGTTTTCGAGGGAGGAAAAACATCAGTCACATTTCTTAGGAACAAGAAATAATAGTCAAAACATTCAAACAATTTCTATTGGAGCAGACGTAAAGCAGCAGAGCAAATATACAACTTGTCTAACATTTTCAAATCCCACACAGGCCTTAGCCAAATAATTATTAATTAATTAATTAATTAAGAAAAGAGTCAAATAAAGCAGTTGTCTGCAGTTAAAGTCTTCTCTGTTTATTACTTTCCTTTTCTGGTGCTTTGCTGTTTCATGTCTATCCTTCATTTTTGAGATATTTACTTTTCTTGACCTGTGAATAATTAAAAAAAATAAAATTCAATAAGAGTTAGAAAAAAGCAACTACAGAAAGCAGACTGGCAACCTGTCCAGGGTGTACCCGCCTATCTCCCAGTGATTACTGGTAAGGGATCCAGCTTCTCTGCTCCCTTAATTGGACTAAGCAATTAAGAAATTGAATAAACTCAAGAACTCACTCAGGTTAGTTAAAACAAACCCTGTAAAATGTACAGTTATTTCGTGTATTTTTACAGTGGAATGTTGTAAAGTATGCAATAAACACACATTTCCGCTGTGTTGAAAGAAATGCTTATGTAAAGATTCTGGCTCAGTAGTGAATATATTACTTGTCTATTACTTCAGAAACACACTGGCATCATCATTAAAATCATAAAATGTAAAAGTGTTAAACGGCACTAAGGTCAGTACTGTTTATTAGCCACCCTAAATCAGTAGCAGTCATGATAGCCTGGGCTGTAAAACTATTTTATTATAGTTTTCCACATTAGCAAACATGCTACTGACGTCTATTCAGTAACCATAAAAACTTCTATAATGTATATATATATATATATATATATATATATATATATATAAACACAACAAGAGGATTATGACATAACACTTGCATCATATTATTTACTGATGTACCTCTAAGTAGCCTACATGTAAGACTACATTGCAGGAGTTCTATCCATAAACTACTACATCAGTACTTCCAATAAGCTGTTAAATGGGTCATTGAGTAATGAAACTCTGGGCAAAGCAACTGGCCAGAAAGGATGCAAGATGGATGCAGAATTAACTGTTGATAGGGAGCACACCGAGAAAATCTGAAAAAGTTCCTTTACTCCATGTTTAAAAACAATTATATATTTTTTAACATGGACAAAATGACTGTCTTGTTCATTTTTCCATAAATAAACCAGGTTTTTTCAACCAATATGTGGCATTTTAATGCAAATCCAGGGCACACTGAAACGTCTAAGGAAGCTGGTATCTAAAATATGACAAGTGACTATTAATCAGTGAAAGTTTAACTTGAAAAGTGTCATTAGATTCTGGCCTCAAATGAACTTAGTGTTGGATAGTCACAGGGTCCAACAGTCTGTGGGAAACAGGTGTTGCAGTTTGGCTCTGGGCGGTTTTTTTTTATTACAGAATGTTCCTCGTATATAAATCATAACTCTCTCTGTGTATTTGTGTCTGTTTTTTTCTCATTTCCCATTTCTCATATCTCTTGTCTGTGGTTTCACAGACAGCAGGGCCCATCTCACGAGAGCTGAAGCATGACTCAGTCCTACGCAGACTGTGGCTGGCGGCTGTGACTCAGAAAGGAAGGGGATAGAGGGTGATGAAGGAGAGGAAAAGGAGTCAAGGGGGGTAACAGAAAAAGAGGGAAGTGCAGGGTGTCAAAGATGAAATGTCTTCTCCCATTCACCCGGGGTTGCAGAGATGAGCAGCTGGGCATGAATACATGAGTGTCGGCATCACTCAACAGGCACAGTGTGCACACATGCGGTTGATATGTGCAGACACTCTGGAGCAGCTGAAAATAGCTAAACAGAGGCCTTCCACAACATCTGCTAATTATCTGGCAGAATGCAGGCCTGGGCCCTGGATTAGAGTGGTCCCAGCTGTGGGGTCTGGGCTGGAGGATGGCATGTATAGACATAGAGAGCGAGAGCAGAGATAGAGTTTGGTGAGATGCATTGTCAATAACAGACAAAGGGCTTTAAGAAGGAAACTGTCTCCCAATGCAGCAGGTGCATAGATCAGTTTGTCATAAACACATAGATTCATTTTATCCATATGCACAGCAGAGGAACAACTTGGGTCCCAGCCTTCCAGCAGAATTGGCAGGAATCACAATATATTTGACAGTCAGTCAGTTTGTTCACCTTCCTTCAGTCTCCATTCTATTCTCTTTCCCTTTGCTCCCTTTTACACTCAGAAAAAAGAAAGACAAACTCATTTCCATACAAATGGAGTGAAAGCTTGCAGCCCAGGCACCCAGTGGAATTGCAAATATTTCATCTTTGCCTGGGAGCCTTCTGCTATTACTCCTTGGCCATTATCCCTTCTGTTTCATTCTTTCCTCTCTTTTACTTTCTATCTCTTTGTTGCCCTCATAACTTCTCACTTGCTATCCGCTCATGCTGATGTTGACCTTCTGTACTTCTATCAACTCATCATTAAAATATGATATTCCCAGAAATTTTAAAGAATTACATTCACAACTATGTGCTCAGAAAAAAGTTTGTACTCCAGGTTCTTTGATCAAGTACTTTTCTGCAACTTTCATGGAGAAGTCAGCCAGAAATTCATTTCTGTTCCTTCTGTCTTTTTTCTTTTCCCACAACATCCCCCTATCCTCACCCCCTTCGTTGCACCTGCCCAGTGCCCACATTCTTAGGCCCACATGGTGTCCAGCAGCTGCCAGGTCAGCAAAGGTGCTGGAGCGCAGATTGCCTGGCGCTGGCCTCCTACTCAGGCGAGCTGCCAGTTGTGGACACAGAGAGACAGCCAGTAGGCGCTGCAGAGGGGTAGAGGATTTAACAGACTTTAGAAAGCACAGTGTGTTGGCGGTTTATACTGATTACTGATCACAGTAAGGAAAGACATGTGGGGATGAAACATCGGATATTGAGCTATGGACAAATAGTAATTTTCAAAATGCGACTTTGGAATTAATTAAATGAGTTATGAGAATTTAGACTAGAGTTTTCAGCCACAGAGTAAAAATTGGCAGGGGTCAGCGAAGCTGCAAATATCCGTATGCTTTAGCAGTGTGGGCTAGCCAAATTTCCATCAAACAAAGAGAAAACTTGTTTCATTGCTTGTTTTATATTTGATTCTCAGGGGGGAGGCCTTGGGAGTCCTTTACATGACTGATTTTACCGTTGGGCTTTACAAAAAAAAGCAGAGGGAGGACAGGCTAGGCCCCAGATGGACAGTGTGTAATGTTGTTAGCTATAGTTAGCCAATTTAGTCACACTGCCAGCAGCTCTCATTACATGATCTAATTCTCCCTCTCTATCTCTTTTCTCCTCCTCTTTCTCCAGCACACACACACTCCCACACAGGCCAGAGAGGATGGAGGGAGTGCCAGGAGGTGAAAGACAGACAGACAGACGTGTGTGGAGGTGGTGGAGCTGCATCAGCCCTGCTATGTGTTCAGGTTATGCATGGGGCCCCCTCACTCAGGAACTTCAAGTTTTCCAAAAAGAGAAAGGCATCAAATTTTAATGATGATATTAATAATTCAGCGTCAGATTTCGCCAAGAAAACAGGTTTTCTGAAACGATAAAGCAGAAATCGATGCTGCCTCCTCTTTCTCTATTGCGTTTCACTCCTCACCTCTCCATGCATGCATGGAGGGGGGGAGGGGGGTGTATGGAGAGGACTGCATGTCTCTTCGTACCCAATGTGTTGCAACTTCTGTTGGTGTGCTCCCCGTCTGTGCTCTTGCAGGATGAACAGCAGCTTTGGGGCCCAGCAGCCTGCACTGTTACTGAGCGAATCCCATGAAGTGATGTTTCTGCCTCACCACCTCTAAACTGGGTCAGAGGTGTGGAGACACCACATGGAGGGAGGTAAGCAAGGTTTGAGCGTAAGCAGGCGCGCAAGTACAACTGCATGTAAGCGTAGACCCATCTGCACTCACACATTTCCACCAAAACGCTGGCTGTGAGACAAACAGGCTGCTCATGCTTTTGAATAAAGCCAATTGACATGGTCTTGTGCCATTGTGAAGTTGACGTGTTGAGTCAACAGGCATGGGCCATGAGCTAATTATCACCTCTGTATGAAACTGTCTGAAGAGGAGCAGGTACACACCCAGATCATGCATGTGTGTCTGTTTCTGTGTGTTTGTTTCAGAATGTCAGACACACCACTGTGTCTCAGCTTGGTGCTGCTCTGTTTTTTTTTCTTCCTTTTTTTTTTATATAAAAAACATCTCCAGCATGTCTTACTACACCACCTCTCCCATTTAACCCACAGAGACCCAAGTACAAAGAAAATACTGACATCTGTCATCCCTCTTTTCATCTTTCCTTAGTGGTCGCATGGATGGCTTGTCAGATTTCTCTCCACAGTCAGTTTAAATTGGGGAGTTTACAGGAAAAAAAGTGTGTGGGCAGAGTGTTTTACTTATGTTTTTGGAAACACTTGACTCGTGAGGTTAGTTGGTTTGGACGTTTTCGGCGGTGACATGTTGTGGAGGAGGGAAAGTAAATCAGAAACACAAACTGAAGGAGGGTGGTTTGTTTAGTTGTTTTCCCAATTAGAAATACATTTTCCTGGGTGAAATCTTGACAGGTAGAATAATGTTATAGCTCTTTCAGATTGTTGCATTGGAGTGTTTTCTCCCAGACTGCGAAGTCTTACTCCAACTTGCAAATAGTCTCCCTTTCAGGCTGTATGTAGGAATACCTATTGTTTATATATATGTAATAAGATATACAGAAAAATATCCGTCCATTTTCTACACTCCTTAATCCACTTTTGGGGTCATCGAGGGTCTATCCCAGTGAATAGCAGTTGAAAGACTGGTAGCAGGCAGCAATCTCTGGCTGTCGATGGTGACGCCAATATGGAAATAGAAATACTTGTAGTTCACCCCTCACCGCTAGATGACTGGCTGCAATATAGAGCAATGCTCATAAACTCCAACGTTAAAATGTCCAATTTCACAGCTGAAATAAACATGTTTACAGAGCCTGAGTTTTGATCTTAAATTTAGAGGCCTGTTCTTTTTCATTGATATGTGTCAGAGGGACTATCAGCGCTATCACTATCAGATGCATACTTCCTGCAGGCCCCACCGTGACGGAGCCCTCTGAGCTCCCCCTTTTCATCCGTTTTTGGATTTTCCGATAATGACGAAACACAAAGATGGCGATGGTAGGACCCAGCTATGCGCTTCAAATCCATTCTTCAGAAACCTATGGCTCACGTGATGGTTTGCGCTGTCCAGTATTTATATACAGTCAATGACAGGTACACTGTAGAGAGATTGCCAGTCCATCACAGTGCCATGTTAAAAGCATATAGATACAAACAGCCACTCACACTCATTCCTAGGGACTATTTAGAATGACAGTTTGATCTCAACCTGACAGGCTATCTTTACTATATTTACAGTATTTACATTCTCTCTATTAACACCTAAACAACATTTCTTTTGTAGGATGTTTGAAGACATTTTGTAAATTTTATATTAGACTCCATGCATTGCATATCATATTCCAATTTTAGGTACTCCGACAGACTCTCTTCACCATACTTGGTTAAAAATATGATTTATTTTTCATACAGATGAGACTCAGAGTTGAAGTGATTCTACATCTGAGGTGGTATGCAACACTCCAGAGGAGGATGATCAAATTACAAGATGAACAACTGGGTCAGAAAGTTGGCAAAAAGATTAAAGACACCAACTTATGTGTGCATGAAAATATCAAACTACACACACACCTCAGTTCCCACTGTTCTTGTGTGATCTGTCTGTGGTTTTGCATGATAACACAGCTCAAAGGAAGCAATTATGTTTTATTTGAAAGAGACTTGGAAACAAACAGTCACACAGCTTAAATTTGAAAATAACATAAAAAAAACATAAATCCAGTTCTACACTTAGGTTTATTTGAGCAGCTATGAAGTTGTGCTACACTGCTGAATATCCTGCAGTGTGATAGAGCTGTCTGTGACCTCATGGCATTGCATTTGAACAGCATCCTATTTCCGACACATGGCATGCGTCATGCCATTTTTAACATTTTGATTTGAGTAACAGTGGAGTGTATCTTTCAACAGTACAATGTGTAAAATGATATAATGACACACAATATAATTTAATAGCACTAAATAACAGTCGTTGGTATCATACTATCAGGGGACATAAACTTTGACAAGCAGAGACTTGAATAAAATCTCTTTTATCTATTCTTAAAGGATGAAACGTTTCTTGAAGTGATCAAATTAATTTATGGTATAAAAAAGACTAGGGTTGTTTTACATTTATCTCTGCTGTGTTGTGCACATTTGGTGGAAAACAACCTCCATGGGGAGATTACAAGCAGCACTGACTAACTTCCTGTGATTGTTGAGGACAAACGACGAGGCCTTGTCTGGATGTGTGTGGGTGGCACATCTGGCACTGGAGGCTAATAATCTGTGTAAGCGTGTGTGTGTCCATTTGTGATTCTGCCTCTCTGTACTGAGACATCTTCCATTTGTAGTGAATCAATTCCTAATGTTGGTATTTTTGTCTGCTTCCCGTTGCGCTTATGTTTCTATACACACAACGCAAAAAAGTTTTTGCTTACATATGTGAAGACATCTGTGTGTTTGTTGTTTTGTGGGCCGAATGGAGATGCTTCTGCCTCTATGTCACACAGAAATAGTCAAAGTAAAATCCTTGCACTGTGTTTCTTGTAATAAATTAGTGGGCTAAAGTAACCCAGGGAAAAGTTATTCAAGGTTAATAATGTGCAGTTATTCCCCATTGGCAGAAATAAACAATCTCCTCTGTTTATTTGCAACGAGTAGCCATAAGCAGCAGGACAGAGGAAAAGAGGGAAAGGATGGCAGAAAACATAGAGGGTGAGAGTAAAGAATACAGATGACAAATAGATGATGCTCCATTCCCGTTTCGACACCCACCTACCCCTCCTGCCGTGTCCTACGTTGCATTTCAGAGAAAAATTAAAACCAGTCAACCTACGTTTTCTGTTTTCTTTACATCAGGCCATCTTTTTTGTCTTCCTTTCTCTTTCTTCCTCCCACTCTGCTGGTCATAGCATGGGTCAGGATGGGAGTCACGACAAGCTCTTGGATGACCCCTCCCCCTTACTAACTGTCATTCATCACATCCCACAATTGACAGCTGCCTCTACCCACTCGCACTTTCACCTCTGCATTTCTCATGGAAGACAATGTGTTGCATGTAGCGTGATATACCAGCACGCCTTGCCTTTGAAACGCGCTACAACTTTATAACACATTGTGTTTGAGCAGCATTATTGACAATTAGTAATTTTTGTCATGTATCACTGAGTACATTCACTGTCTGCAATGAAATGCATTTGAACCATTTTAGTCTGGAGCTTATTTTTGCAACTTTACAGTAGTAAATTGCACTGATCAATGGACAAGAAAGAAAGAAAGAAAGAAAGAAAGAAAGAAAGAAAGAAAGAGAAATAATCCTTTCCATTCTCGTTGAGAGTATC
>JBAMHX010000016.1:20467249-20520848 GCA_037177515.1 Pseudomugil tenellus
GTCCCTGTAACCCCAGCGAGTCGAGGCAGATGGCTGCCTTACCTGAGCCGGGTTCTGCCGGAGGTTTTGCCTCCTTGTTACAAGGGAATTTTCCTTTCCACTGTAGGCAGGAATCTGGGCTGGCTGATGACCTGGGTCTTAGCTTGCCTGCAACCGTTATCTATCTTTATGCATGTTGACACACTCACAGAGTTCTACTGTAGGTCTACTTACAAACTATCTTAAGTTAATTCTCTACTTTGTGGTTCTAGTTGAAATATATCTTGTCCTTTTAGGTTGTTCCTGTCAGGTGCTCCTGACAGTTGTTGATTCTGTCTACCTGTAGAGGACAATGAGATACACTTTGTTGTGTTTTAGTACAGGTGTAGTTGGCGACCCAGCATATGTGGTTGAGTTATATCATTTTCTATGTGGTATATTTCTTTCTCCACAGGACCCAGACTATCATTCTGCCTGCTTTAATGCTGGACAAGACAAGTTTAAAAAATGTTATTGAGCAATACTTTGGGAGATGGAAAAGTAATGCCATGGATACAGAGCCTGGCCGGTGTAGAAAGACTGAAGAAATCCCTCCCTGGTGCACCTGTTATTTCTATTAAACTATTTTCCTTCTAGTCAGGGATTGTTTATTTTCATTTCAGCTCAGCGGTGTTCTTTTACAATAGACTTAAAAAGAGGGGTTTTTTTTTAAATAATGAAAACATTCAATAAACTGGAAAAAGCCAGTTTCTCCAAAAGCTTAGGATGCTTTGAATTTTGTAAAATAAATAATGCCACATGCCACATATGGCACATGTCTCTCCTCTGAGGTTATATTTATTTCTACTAAGGGACCTTTATTTTACATTTCTTTTTCTTTTAACCCTTCCTTTTCTTTTATCTTGACATGGTTGTAGTCTAAACATTTACAAGCAGCAATGCAAAACAATAGATGTCAGTAAAAAAGTGTCAGTACACTTCATATGTACAGATACTGTATGGTTTAATTGAATTATATATATACATATCAATATGTATATATATATATAGTAAAAAATAATTTCTTCATATGTGAACAGTAGAAAAGAAAGCTGATTAACTTTAATAGTAATAGTTATTATCATCAGCAACAGATATAAAGATTTGTCTTCAAGGTTTCAGTAAAATTTCACACATCAGTCGTATGTGGTTTTTGTGCTGCTGTGAAACATTGGAGAAATATTTTTCTTCTAATTTTGTTCATGTTTTTTTCTACTCTTAAACATATCCATGCTTTGAAAAAGATTCACACATTTACCATTTTGCTGAACACATCAGATAAAGAGAAGGACTTATAGAGAGTTCATATTCCCACCGCAGGCCGAAATTTCCCTGATGCAAACTTTGGCTTCTCATCTGATAATCAGTCCTACCGCACCGACCAGAGCTTCAGGATATTAGATCTTGTGATTTGAACCTCTGTGATCTAATGATTTCATCTTACTTCTGCTTGTTTGACAGCTTTTTGTAAAGAATGTACTGTACTTCTCCAATGTTACATCGTTTGAGCATGAGGTGATAGTTCGCTCTACCACAAAGAGGTCATCCTTCCTTTAACACACACTCAGGCTTCTTGTTAGTCTCAACATTCATACACATCCAGAAGTTCCAGGCTGCACTTTTCTTCATGTAACGCAGCTGGCCGTGATTACAATGAAAGAAAAGACAGAAATCATTTTACTGCCTTGAATGACATAAATTATGTCAGCGCTATGGGTGTCGTTGTGCTTCGCTTGAACCATTGCAATTCAAAAAACATATGCTGTCTATCCACTTTGGACATGGGATTCATATTTAGATGTATCAGATTTACATCAGTATAATAAAAAGATGGCAATTCTAACTAGTGTTTGGCTACATTTTAATGGAAAAGTGATATCAGCAGCAAAGCATTTGTGTCTTTAGTTTTGCTCTATAAGCCCTTAGAGAGAATCCATAAAAGGTTAGGAAATGGTTAAAACCCGTTTGTGATCACTAAATGAATAGTAACATCCCCCACTGGGAGAAATTATATCATATTATGAGTTCTTAAGTAAAGCATGCATAAATCACCTAAAATTTAGTCACATGTGAAGAAAAATCTGACACCGCTGAACTTGTTTTCTTTTCTTATGCAGACTCACTTTGTCATAATAAAAATCTATCATATGTTTCTAGTAATTTGAGTCTTGAGGTCCACTAACACCTAACTCTTCACTTTTTCCAGACTGATCCAAACCAAAATGACATATGTGAAAGGTTCCAGTTTAGACCAAACAAGGACACGTTGCTCTGTTTATGATGATGATGATGAAGACCTCCAACAAATTACACAATGCCATGGCAATGGAAGATGAGCATCAGTCTCATATGAGACTTTTCATGTGAAATTTGAATGTGAAGAAGTCAGTCAGAAAAGTCAACATCAAATTTCAAATAAACCATCAACATCTCATTCAGCTGTACCAGTGATTTTGTGCAAGGCAACAGGTTTTCAGCTTAACTAAGATACTCAAAAAATCATGATCTACTAAATCAGGGGTGGGGAACTCCGGTCCTCGAAAGCCGCAGTCCAGCAAAGGTTGGAAGTTTCCCTGTTGCAGCACAGCTGACACACATCAGACTTAATAAGCAGACTTGTGCAGAGCTTGACATCAAGTCTGCTAATTACCTGTTTATTTGGTTCAGCTGTGTTGCAGCAGGGAAACTCCCAATATTTAGCCAGGTGAACTAATGCACAGGAAGTAAAGCTAAACACAAAAAGACTACAAAATAAACAGAAAAGACACAACACAAGAAAGTCCAAATAATGACAAAATACTATGTTTTTAGTTTAATTAATTTTACCATATTCACACAAAACATGATTGAAAACATACTCCTGCTATTCTAAATTGGATTTAGTGGTATAAAAATGAATGAATGAAGTACAAATAGTGTATGTAGAAGTTTACAAAAGGTTACAGAAGTTGTTTCTACATGTGTGGGGTTGAAGAAAAATACAAATTAGTTCTTAATTTTAAACTATTAAAAACAAAGCAGTTGCCAGATCCATCAGTCAATGAATGAATGAATGAATGAATGAATGAATGAATGAATGAATGAATGAATCAATCAATCAATCAATCAATCAATCAATCAATCAACAAATTAGTCTAATTGGAGGAAAACAGTGGAATTAAGAAAATGAAAAAAACGTTTAAAGCAAAACTAAGACAAATAAAAAAACAGCTAAAAACAATAAGGTTAAAGTATATATGAGTCCTTAAGAATAATAAAATTCAATGAAAATAAAAACAAACAGGTGTATTTATTATAAACATCACAAAACAATTACATCACGGTTTTAATTAATTTAACATCAATTCGGGGTATTTATAATGATTTCATTCACAGCAAAAACTCAGAAGCACACTAGTGATTAGGTAAAAAAAACACACAACAAAAACACACAACATATACACTGAATGAAAAGAGAGTGTGTGCAGGTGCTCAGTGCATCTTGAGAAGTATCCAACACACACATTTTACAGCAGAATACCTGGTGGGATAAAGGCCACTTAGACAACCAACAACTTTACACTTTGTAAAAGAAAAAAAGTATATTTTTGGCCAAAATACTTTGCAACAAAGGTCAAAGGTGATGAGGGCACTGTATTCATCTGTCCATTTGCTATAGCTTTTAATACATTTTAAGGGTCTTGGGGAAGCTGGTCTCAGCAGTTTAGCAGGCGAGAGGCTGGAAAAGCCCCGGACAGGTCCCCAGTCCAACACACAGCCACTGTAATGTTCTGCAAAAACACTTCACAATTTCAGCACCATGAGAATCAACCATTCTGCTTTTCAATTTTTTTGTGATATACATTTGTTATATAAATATGGAGTGGTATATATAATCCATCATAGTCATGCTAAGTGTTAGGTTTTATATAATGAAGCGAACATATGTACAAAGAATCCTTCCGAGCCAAATGTTCAGCCAGGCAATTCCTAAAACAAGATTTTCAACAGTTATTTTTTCACTATTTTTTCACAAGATGAGCTGATCTCAGATTTTCACAGATTTCTCTATGTAATCATCCGCTCCAGACACCTCACATGTAAAACATGTCACAGGAACGCTGTTTCACAACTAAAAGGTACTGTCCTGTTACAGGGCTCAGGTTTAAACTTTTTCAGCTTCAACTCAAAATAATAAATACCCAGATGTTCTGACGTCATCGAGAACATGAAGTAAAAGTTGGACTTCTAATTCATATAGTTTTAGATTTACAGAGCTTCTAGGTACCATGAGAAATATCACTTCCAAAATAATTTTGCACTGCCTGGTGTTTCTTCATCAATCCATCTGTCTGAAACACAGTTCCAGTGTTCTGACTGGAGAGAGTACCTCTGAAATAGCAGAGTGTTGGTCAAACTGTGTGGAAACAAAAACAGGCCGACGACAAGGTGCTGTATAGATTTTCACTGTGGTGCAGAAGAGTAGTTTTTGTCATACAAGTTGGCAACACAAGATCAATGCATTAGCCCTTTTCATGGAGGGCAAAGTCGGGTCAAATATAATTGATAAGGATGGTAAGAAGATATGCAGACTTTAACCCCAGGTAGTGCTGAGAGAAATGATAGAAATACCAGATGTGGAAGTTAGGACTGGTTCGGTGACAATGTCGTACTGGGTCATAGTATCCACTAGAAAGCTTCCAGAGATCAAGATTAATCTCTATTTTTGTGACGGGCAATGAGCTGAGAGATTCTTTCTTTTGTTCTTTTGCTCTTTGAAGGTAGAATTGGAAAAGCCATCATAATCTGGTTCACAGAGAAATAGGGTGACAGGTATGTGCTTTGCTTTAACAGCTTTGTCCTGTAAACTCTGCCATCTTTCCTTGTCTCCTTCGCTCCAGGGGAGTGAAGCTTAACATAAATCTCATGCCATTTTCCATCTTTCCCCATGGCTGTCTCTCGTTTTTACTTCTCTGTATTTTGCACTACTCTGTATACAGAAGGAGGGATCAAAAATCCCAGTATTGCAAATTTGTTTGTCCTCAGTAGAAAGAATGATTTTAATGTTAAGTTTAGGATATGAACTGGGATAAACTGCCTAAATATGAGTCCAGCTGCCTCCTCTACACAAGTAACCCCCCTTTATTGTGCACTGTACAACTTTAAAATATATTTAGGACAAAAGGGGCACATCTCCCATTATACTTTTGCACACAACAGAAAGGCCTACTCTATGAATGGTTTGTACTGAAGCCAAACTTCTCAGTGTGCCATTCTCCGGGGCTCAGTTTTACACATGAATCCTTGACTTGATGGGTCTCAGCTGATGGGAAATGGCATTGGTATTCTGAGTATTTGGCAGTCAGTAGGGAAAAGAAAAGACAGGTATTTAAAGGTATTTGGATACAGTGAGTGGTCAGACAGGACGTGGATAAAGAGGATGAGAGTAACAACAATACAGAGTGTATCTTTAGACCGGCCTGTTATGAGCCGGAGAGAGTCAGACAGTCTGTGTTTCACATTAAAGGAGAGAGTTGAATGGATTAAACAGATGAGGACTCCTTATCTGATGGTTCAGATGTGATCATATGCTTCTGTTCTTGGGCTTGACAAGTCTTTGTTTCCAGTCTTTTTCAGGTAAAGATTTTTTTTTTTTTTTTGTAAAAGACTGCATCTTCCTCTAGAAATTTTCTCCAAGGCTTCCATAACAACAACAGTTTGACACATCTCTAAATGTTGTTGGATTTTCTGCATAATAATCCACTGCTAGTACACAAACAGAGGCCTGTGATTAACATCCCTGGTTACTTGCCAGAGTATCTTTTTAGCCTTTGTTTAGTTTTCTTGAGTGCAACTTGGCCTATTTCATAGTTTACTTCTAGTTTTCAATCATGCACATAATAGCTCTCATTAATCAGTGTCATAACAGCTGTTGCTTGATTGACGGCCCTTACTTTACTTGGCTAGGGAAATCAAAACCATTTACAAAAAGGAAATTAGAAAAGAAAGATGAAACAAGAGAAAGTTAGACAAAATGAGTCAAAGAGGAAAGCTGATGGAGCTCCTTGGGAACAGAACAAAAACTAAGAAGACATGTTTATATGCAACCAATTGGTTACGGTGACCTCATTGCACAAGCTTGTGTTAAAATGGCTACATGTAACACAACAGTATTTCATCTTGTTCATCTTCATTGACAAATGCTTAAAAATGTGATCACTTGTTTGCCACAATGAATCATGTCTGAAACGTCTGGCTCTCAGCAGTACCCTCAGTACGATTTTCTTTTCACAGTCTCAGAGTTCTCACTTTACAGGCTACTCATGATCTGGCAAAGAAGACAGTGAAATACTGCAGGATATAGCTGAGGTCTAATCCAGTAGCAATTATGTAAGAATTTTGAACAATTAAGACTTTATCATTTAGAGCGTCTCTCAGAAAGGCTGAAAGACAAATAATCTCTCAAAATCAGAGGTTATGGTATGGTTTTATTGCCGTACTATTGCCGCAATTTGAGCCACAATGAGGAGTTTTGGTTAATAATGGTCTGCTTATTGAATAATAATTAGTGTTTCATTTCTGCAGAAATATTTAGTAGCACAAGCAGCGTAACCTGTGGAACAGATGCATAAGCTGTCAGGATTGAAGAATGGTATTTGGATCTAAAGAAAGGCCTTAAAATAATCTCTTAAAAGTACGCATAAGTGTAAATTCAAACAACTGTGTGTAGGAAAGTGCAGATTCAACAAATCCTTTAATGAATTAATTTCAACCTTTTGGATGTAGAAATTAACTTTTATCTACACGTGATACATTTATTTTCTTGTGTCCCTGTTTTTTGCTCTTATTTTCTATTCCATAAGACTTTCCCCGACATGACTTTTGGAACAGGTAAAATATGTCAAAAAGTGGAAGAACAATCATTCATGGGTTTTTAAAACAATGTTATGGTAAAGGGACCAGTGTGGCCCCTCAGAACTGCTTGTAGGACAGTCAGGTAGCTTAAACATGCAACACATTGTCGGAGTGGCTTATTTGCTGGTAAGACATAGCTGTAAGCATGAGAACAGCTGCTTCATCAATCAATAATTTGATCTGAGATTTCTGTAATAAAAAAAGTAGTTCATAAAAAAAAAGACTGTGGTTTACATGCAGCTTTGATTATTATCAAAGAACACGTTCTCTGCTTGAGCTGTGAAATAAAAGAAAGTGTTTGGTTATACCCAATGTGCTGAGAATTTTTTTTCTTTTTTAATTCAGGGGCCAGATTAATTCCCTTTAAGTACTGAATTAAGGATCCCTGAAACGTTACATCTGAAACTGAAAAAGCACTCAGCATCTAACTACGCACTCCAGAGTAACTGCTATGATCTTAGATTAAACACAAAGTCAAGATGACACAAATAATTTCCTGTGTCTATTTAAGAAAGTAACTTCTGCCTGACCTACTTTGTTATATATGCACGTGCAACTTGTTCAGTTTTTATCTGGAAGGAAATGTTGTAATATGTGGAAAAAATATAAGAATAAAACAGCAGGTCTTTCTTAATCCACCATAATTCTTTTACAATGAAAAATAACCATATGAACATCTGCTGTGAGATGATCTTTCAGCTGCATGTGGAGAGAAAAAGAGTATGTCCAGGAAAAGAGGTTATATCCATGGTTACTTTATTACAAATCTGATAAAACTTGTGAGATATAGACATATGACCAACCAGCAAAACTGTTCCAAGTAAAGGCTATCCCTTTTTCTCTTGCCAGGGGCAACAATGTCTATTCCTGTGCAATTCTTAAGTTGGGAGGAATGAAGACCCAAAAAACATATACTGTAAGTTGCATGTAAACTGAAATCACTGTTAACAGTTAAATGGTTACAACAGTAAATCTAACTGTACTCTGAAGCTATAGCTTGTTTTCCTGAAAACCAATGTGTTGCTCTATGCATGTAGACTGTGGTTACTGGTTGAGACAAAGAGGTTTGGGTGAGTACACAATTTTATCAGCAGAGAAGATCTACAAATGTAAAATGCACGCATTTCAACTACACACATATAAGGAGAACATTTCTTATATAGATTTATCTGAGACTTGAGGTACAATGCTGCATAATGCAATACCTGCTGGTCGTGCAAACAATAAAGATGTAACCCTATCTAATCCAGTTCCAGGAAATAAGTGTGGATTATTAGCTCATTTATAATGCTAAGCTAAACCAAGTGTGTTCACATGGTATTTTTGCACCTGGCTTGCTTGCAAACATCAGTGTTGCATTCAGGTACGTAGAAGAAAATTAATGTAATTTATGTGCCTGCAACATAAACATTTTCAGCTCTCATTTTGAAGGAGATACCTTTAAGTTAAGATGCATGTATTTTGCATCGTTGCAGTTACACAATCATGCTTGTTGTTTCAATATCACTGCACCAAGATATGTCTGATATGCATCATAGGAAATGAACTAGATATGTGTGCATTTTGCAGAGAAAGCATGCTCCAACAAAGGAGTTCTGTTCTGAAAGTTGCAAGTGTGCTGTGAAATGGAAAATAAAGATGGCAACGCATGTGAAGGTTATAGGCCAGACTGCAGCCAGGTTCCACTACAATTTCTGACCATTTGTCCACATATCCACTGTGTAGTAGCTCATATTTTGATATTTTGAGTCTGTAATCTGTATATATAATCTGTAATATAACCTCATGTGCAAGTTAATGAGTATCCTAACTGCAACCTTTGACAGTTTGGAGAAAAGTAGAGAAGTAAGGAAATAAACCTAATGACATTAGAAGAAAAATACCTAAAAAATACCTGCCATCTTACAGTCTATCCTATGCACATCTATGATCATTTTATGCATTTTGCAACATGCACCAAACTATACTTTTGCCATACCATTCATTTGTTCCTTGAGAGATTTCTAGCCGGAACTGTGAACGCCTGGGTCTGTATCTGTCCTTGTCTCGTCTGTGTGTCTCTGCTGCTCCCCTGCCCCGCCCACACTGAGCAGACAGAGAGGCGTCATGTGTAGTCAGTGTGCAGTTACACGTGTGTCTGTTCAGGAGAGTGCAGCACAGCAACATGCACACTTCTTGGAGCAGATGGTGCACTAAGGTTTTCAGATAGGAGAGGGGGGAGTCTCTACCGTGCCAACCATTGACTGTATAAATACCGAACAGTGCATACCATCAAGTGACTCATGAGTTTCTGAAGAACTGATTTGAAGCCAACAGGCGGGTCCTACCGTCGCCATCTTGGTGTTTCACCGTTATCGGAAAACCCAAAAATGGATGAAAAGGTGGAGCTGAGAGGGCTCTGTCATGGTGGAGCCAGCAGGAAGTACGCAGCTGTAACCAGTGATAGCGCTCTAACACACATGAATCAAAAGGACACGCCTCTAAATTTAAGATTAAAATAAAATCCAAGTCCCGAAGCGTTAGTAAAAAATTCACCTCCCTCCAGAGTTTACATGAGGGAAAATTGGACCTATTAAACCGAAAAAAAAGTTTTTGGAGCCACTCTGTAAACATGTTTATTTCAGCTGTGAAATCAGACATTTTAACATGGGAGCCAATGGGCATTGCTCTCTATTGGAGCCAGTCATTTAGCGGTGAGGGGTGAACTGCAAGTATTTCCATTTCCGTATTTGCGTCACGATCGGCAGCCAGACATTGCTGCCTGGTGCTAACACAGCATGGTGGTGTCAGCCATTTGCTCTACTTAAGCTGCACTCTTCTTTTAAAACTAAAAGACTGAAAAAAAACACATGGATTAAAAAATAAAACTACTTCCAGGATTGTTTTAAGGTACAATTAACACTTACAGAAGGTTAAAAACTAATAAAAGTCCATTTTGCATAATATGGCCCCTTTAACAATCTGATCAGAAAAGCTGCTTCTGTTGCAGTCATGAGAAATCTCAGATGGCGGTGAAGAGATAGGCAGTTCTGATAGGCAATTCCTGTCTATCAGACAGATAGACAGGAACTGCTTACTTCCTAATTACAGGGTTTTTCTATAGCTTCTATTTTAATGACTCGACTCAAATAATTATTAGTAAATTTCATGTAGTAGATTTTATGTTGTAAAAAGTATTTTACCTTTTCTTTTCTAGTTTAGATCTGGATAATTGCTAAGAGGCCCTGTGATGGACTGATGACTTGTCCAGGGAGTACACCCTCCTCTTGCCCAATGATTACTGGGCTCAAGCTACCCTCAGACCTTTTATTGGAAAAGCAGTACAGATAATATAGATGGGTGGATAGTTGTTAAGTGTACATTGTGTATAATATTTTTCTTTAAATGCTGTAGTTCAGGGGTGCCCAGATCCTGTCCTCAAGATCTAATTAAGTAATTAATTGAATAGTGTTTGAAAAGGTTTGGCAAAACATAAATCTCACAAAACATTACAAAAGCTTAGCATGAATAGAAACACCATATTCAACAAAACCTTTTTCAAATACATGTCCTCTTGTGAAAACGTTGCATGACTCTCACTAAAGCAGCTATAAAAGCAGCTAACATGTTGAATTTCACTCTGTGAGACCTTTGTGTCTGAATGTTCACTTTCCCAGACGGATGGAACCCTTTTTACAGATCGATCCCTTCACCGCGAGTCCTCTGCGTGCTCACAATCACTAACACAATTGAGTCTGAGAGATTATTATAGTAGCAAATGTTTTGATGTGGCGAGGAACTGTGGAGGAATGTGCGTTTAATTTTTCCTTTCATTGATTATCAAATAGCCTTTTAAAGAGCTGACCTTTCTTCTTAAAACTCTTTCCAATCATTGTGAAAAGCTTCTACTCAGTATGATTGATAGGTATGTCCGTTCTGATGTTGTTTTAGTAATGGTTTATGTGTTCTGCAGCCATTAAACCACCTTCTCTGATGAAGGTTGGACATGTTGGATTTATCTTGAAATGCTTTTGTTAATCTCTTGAGTAACTTAGTAGTTAATGTCTCACAAGCTGACATCCTGGAAAGTACATCATACTAATATGTAGTTTTATTTGTCTGTGAGCGACCAGTCCTTATTATTGAGTCTCTCACCTATATTGTTCCCAACAGTGATATTCTTTCATAAAAACCCTTCTTCTGTTTTGGAGAGCTAGATAATACACCATGTCTACATAAAACCCCTGTTATGGGGCACATGTAAATCACTGAGGCTTGAAGTAGCTTTCAGGGGAAAACCCGAACCTGAGATTGAATCTGCAACAACAGCCGCAGCTTCAGAGCAAGCGCGTCTCCATGGACCACTTTCAAATGCACAGTTCTGACAATAAGATCTTTCTTTTGCTCTTTCTCTTGGGGGTCTTTCATGCTCTTTCGATTTCTGTTCCAAATGTGTTTGCAAATACCTGTATATGAGTAAATAGATTTCCTATCATGTGTGCAGGAGAGCTGCATTGACTGGATTTGTGTCCACTGCTCTCACAGGCAAGAGGAGTGAAGGCTAAATTGGCAAATAGCTGAATGGCCCACAAGTCATGATAAATTACTGGTAAATAACTGGCCTTGGAGGCCCCAAACTAAATTTTCTGGCTTCTGTGTGCCTCGGGCTTGGTTTTTAATAACAGACTGATGTAAAGGAGACTGATGTATTTCAGAGATCCTGCTGGTGTAGACATCTGTCGACTATGAAGGGGTCAAGAGATTATGGGTCCGCGAGGAGAACACAGTGTGCTGCGTAGCAAAGTGTCTGCTCATTGTGGTGAGATAGGTTTATAGATGTCATGCACATATTTTACAATGGTGTCATACAATGTGTGTGTGCTGTTTGCTTCCATAGTGGAGTTGGATGATCTATGAGCACATGCATGTCTCAGTGAAAGTGTGTGCTGCTTTGTTTTGCTTTGGGCTCACGGAGTGTTTTTTGTTATGGTGGTTGTTATAGATGAAAGTAAGTTATAAATTCAATCATTATAACTCAGTTGTGGTCGACTATTTTATATTTGCATGTACTCATGAAAAAAGTTGGGGTTTTTTGTGCCACCTGTGTGTTTTTAGCCAATCAGTTATTGTTTCACTGCAAACAAGTGTCACCTTCTTCCAGCAGCCAATTTGTCTTCATACAGTCTGATTGTCACACTTTGCAATTGGTCCTGTTGTCAGCCAGTTTCCCTCCTGAGTGACCCCTTGCTTGTTTCTGGTTATTGTCTCAGCTTGTTACTTCTCAAGTCTGTCTGTCTTGTCTGTGTTCTTGGATTGTAGCCTGCTCTGTTTTTTCTTTTCTTTTTATTTATTTTCTTTCAGCACTGACTGAAATCACATGAACAACTCAGGTTTGCAAACAAAAGATGTGGTTTTAAAATTTGACCGGATCTCTCTTATGATCACAGTGTTAAAAGTAAATCCTTGCTTTATAAGGCAACTTGGCTTTCATTTTTAACTTAAAATGGTAATCTCGTCTCAGCAAATATTGAGAAATACATCATACTATACATAAAGTCAGTCTCCATAAAAATGAACTGATCCCACATAAAGTAGTACTATGTGGACATAGATCATCTTATTGCTCTCTGGTGGAGAAAAATAATCCCCCAAAGAACACAACATTTAAGACACAAAGAGCATTTTGAAAAATTTTCATTAAAAATTCAAAAGAAGACAGATTTGCTGAACTATGCCGCTCTACTTATGGTTGAAATATTTTAAAAGCAGAGAATTTGTTCCTTTGCTATAGTGCAATAGTTTCAAACTATGTCTGCAATTTCAGATGGTGAACTCTTCCTTGTTTTCAGACATTACCTCCCCAAGCTGTCCATCTGCTAAGCTGCTGACCTTGAAGAACAAGATGTATTGTGTCTGGATATAATCAGAACTGAGGACATGATGAAAGGAAGGTAGGATAGTCTGATCTTTCCTGCAGACATGTGTGCCATGGAGGTGAAGGTGAGTTATGGTGTAGATTTTACAAAGAGTGACTCAGAGGCCTGATGTCATGCTCTCTAAGTCTCATAGGTACAGTTAATTGATGTCCATTTATGGCCAGGTGAGAAAAAAACAGCTAAAACTGTAAGATGTTTTTAATAAAACGGGATCTAGTTTACTGAAAAGTTTCTTTAGATTAAATTAAGCTCTTAAAATCCAGTGAAATGCACAAGTGATTCACAATATCATGCAATATTTACAACTAAAATGTTTTTGTTTCTAAATCTTTTAGATCAATAGAAGTCAAATATTATTTGCCAATTAGCAGCTAGTTTTTCCCCCAAGTTTTGACCAATTCTAATCCTGTCTTTCCCCCTTTTTCCTTCATTCAGGCAGCTTTATGCATGGAAAAACCAAAAGGATGTCTTCAGTCTGCTTCAGCTCCTGCCAGCTGTTTAGTAATGTGGACCTTTAATAGTGTGAGCAGCCATCCCATGTCATTAGATCTGATTATTGCTCTGCATGGTCATATAACAGTAAAGGAATGTGACTATTTTACAGATGCAGGTGGAGCAAACAGTTCCTAAACTATGGTGCTGCTTTCCAAGATTCTGATGCACCCATAAACACTGCTAAACAAATCAATGACTTGTCTCATGAACACATGATGAACAAGAATGCAGCCTCCACATAAAATATGATGTTATGATTTAAAGATCCGGCTGCTGTGGTGCTTTGGTTAGCAGTAGCCTCACAGTGAGAAGGTTGCTGGTTCGAACCTAGGCTCAGGCAGTGGTCTTTCTGTGTGGAGTTTGCATGTTCTCCCCGTGTTAGCGTGTTTTTTCTCCAGGTACTACGACTTCCTCCCACCTTCCAAACACATGCGTGTTAGGTTGATTGGTCATTCTAAATTGCCCTTAGGAGTGAACATATGTGTGTCTGGTGGTTCGTCTCTCTGTGTTGTCTTGTAATGGACTGGTAACCTAATGACTGCTGGGATATGCGCCAGCTGCTCGTGACCCTGAACTGAAATAAGCGATACGGCTAATTGATGGATGGATTCAAACATCATAAAACTTCAGCTATGAGTGCAGAGTTGCCTGCATGTCATTCCTCTTGCGGATGATCTCCCTTTTCTTGACAAATAATCCAACATCATACTCATTCAGACTGGTTTAGGCTGTTTGGTTATAATTAGCTGATTTAATTAATTATATATCTGCTGGATTTGGTCTTGAATATTAACATTATTATTATTATTAATGTGTGTAATAGAAAACAGAAACCTTAAAGTTTAAAGTTAACCATTTTAATAAAAAAAACGTCTTTTAAATGTCTCCAGTTGATGTTTTTCAAAAATAATTGTAATAGTGTTTCTTTATCGGCAATTTGGGATTGATCCAACATGTTAGGAGAGTTTCTGTTTACAGCAGAATACTGTACATGGTTTTTCCCATTTATCTTGTTATAAGAAAGTGTGTCACATCTAAATTCCTTACATTAAACAGGAAGCTGGGGGGCTGCACTGGAGACTTGGGTTTCAAACGGGTATTTTCCCACATATGCATGCAATGGTTATAGTTTTAGATCAGACTTTATGTATTAAATTAGCTAATAGAATTGCTTTGAAGACATGATGTACAATCCCTGACAAAGCACTGAATGGACACAAGGTGTGACTGGAGCTGCAAATAGTTTATATGCATTATTGTACAGCTAGACCCTGCCAGGCTAATGTTTTTACATTCTGTTCATACTTTTATATGTAATTTAAAGAAACAAGAAAGGTGTTGACCTCATCTAACCTTTAGAAGAGGAAAAAAAAGGGTACACAGGCTCCAAAAACTCAAATAATGGATTAACACTTGGTGAAAGGCTGTTTTGTGAGTTTCTGTGGGTAGACATTTCTTGGTTGTGGCTTCAGTGTCCTGTCCACGAAACATCAATGCTGAGTCTGGATTTGTATTTGTGGTGACATAATGACACTCTGTTTGTTCATGTTCCACAGTTAAGGACATCAAGTTAAAAACAACAGATACATCTCTTGTTGTGAAATAAGCTCAGTTGGGATCCTGTAAATGTGGATGTCTTTCAATCTCTACACGATAACAAGAAGCACTTGAATAACATATTTTAGTAGAAGAAGGAGCAAAGCAGGGACTAGGGTTTGAGCTTGGCTTGAGCATTTGCTTAGCTAATGAAAACCACATTGGTTGGAGAGCTGCTCTTCCAGGATGAATTAGGAGACTTTCGAGAGTGGTTGCTGTGTTGTGGAGAAGATGAATCTAATGATGGATGAGTTCTGGCCCCATTCATACTCTAATATCTCGTCTGTGCCAGATTTTCTCCACACCAAATTTTGTCCCATGCAAACAGAGCAGACTGTCCAGTGGTCAGAGCACTGGAATGAGAAGCTAAAGAAATTTATGGACAGTGCAATGCTCCTGTGATCACTCTGGGTCCTTTTCTCATCGTCTGCAGTTATGTTTATGAATCTCCTCCAGCCCTGTGATTCAAATTTTCCAGAATGCATTATTTTCATATTTGCAATTATTCATTTTTTCTCTCCAAAAACTATTATCATTTGGATTTCATTTCATTTGGTTCAGTACATGTGTACAGCATGTTTTGTTGCCTTTGGGTTTGCCAAAACAGAGGTGCGAGTGTGTCTGTACCATCCCAAAGCAACATTTTCCCCATAAAGCTATTTATATAAATCCTGTTTTACCCACTTCATAAACCTTTAATCTTACTTTCCAATAAGTAACTATTGGAAGTACTTTTAAAAAATAAACCCAAGGTGATTATTGTGACCATGCTGTATGAGAAAATGCTGCAGGGAAAAATACTCCCATGTGCTAGTTAGTTAGATTTAAAACTGCTATTTTAATAATCCTTGGAGTTTAGCAACAAGGAACTTTAAAATTAAAGAAATATATGAAATTCAAAAAGTTGTTCATGCAAAATATCAGAGTTCTCACTTTAATACAAGTTCATTAAGTTTACAGCTGGAATTAAATAATTAAAAACTTGGTCACTTAGATTTGTTTGCAGCAGCTTTTCCCTTCTCCTCTCGCTTACATATGCTCCGACACAACTTTCTTTCCTCCTGTCTGTGAAACACTCTGCAGCATTACTGCCATCCTCTGCATGTACGCAGCACCTTTACAGTGCATCATCTATGATGCATCACATAAAAGCTATAAGTTTACCAGTTACATTATTTCTGCCTAATGGCGACAACCTGAATAAAAGATTATTAACACAGATCATCATTTATATTTTTTTAAATTCTTTTTAAATTGCCAACTTGAGTGTCATTTAAAAACTTATTTTACACAGCTGATAATTATGAATAATCAATCTCTGTTATTGACAGACCTGGGCAGCAATTTGAGGGGAAATTAAAGTGGCTAATATAAGTTTTATTATTAGATATTTAGTTGATACAGCATTAGTGACTAAAATTGAGATTTTTCTGCAGAGACAGACAATTTTAATTCACTTATTATGTAAGCACTAGTGGAAACATACACTCCTCAAAACTAAGGATGCTAAGAGACTGGGGAAAAAACAGAAAACAAACCTCAGTCCAAGGAAATCAGCCAAATACCTGTCTGCAAGACTGCAGCTTGGAGCCTTTGCTGCCATGAAAGAACAAAAACAGGCTTTGTAAATGATAATTGTGAAATTATTTGCCACTATTTTTACACTACATAAAAAGTCATGCTCCACAGTTACCACACCGCTCGGGAACATGTCCAGGAGGACATGTTTCAGTGAACAGGCCACCGTAGAAACATACCGAACTTCTGCAGGGTTTTTAAAGAACAAGATGGTTCTGTCTGTGTCTATTTATAATAACAAAGCCATTTATGATGTGCAGCCTCATTGAGGTTTTTGCTGAAGGTGGACTTTTTTGCTCTAGCTGCTACTTGGTGGGTTACTTTCAGACTTACACATTCTGTCATCCATTTTAAATGTGGCTTTGTGGATGATATATGTTGCCATATTCATTGGGATGCGGCTGCGGTGCCTCCATGTGACGGGGTCCTGGCTGCTTTGCTGACAGGCAGCGCGGTGCGCGCGGGCGGATGAGCTTCACAGTCCTCTGCCTGCTGGTTAATATGGAACATTTGCGCGCAGCGAACTGCAAAAACCGTTCGCACTCAGGGAAAAGGGAAGGCATGTAGCTTCACAAATTACCCAATTTGCTGTTATTTATGGCTTCTGGCTACGGAGATGAAGAGGGGAAGACAGGGGCTGCTTCATGGAGGCTCATAGGCCCAGCCTCGGAGCTTTCCAAGAAGCGCTGCCGACTGCTGCACTCCTCTCTGGGTTACCACGCTGATGTCTGTCTTTTCTATGTGAACGGGGAGTTTTTTGCCATGGATGCCCGCTGTGCACATTCCGGTAAAAATGAATAGTTTTAAATAAAAACACACCCAATTTAACCCCTCTTCTGTTAGCAGCAGGAGAAATGAGTTAAATGTAAACATGAACCATCTGTTAATGCATCCCTGGACAGCCATCAGAGTGGGATTCTTTTGCACCTGCCCCCTGCTGGCTATGTTTCAAATAGTGCTCAGAAAGCTTCACATTTTCCAGAAGGAATACTGCCTTGATAAGAGTTTGTGATTAACTGTTTCCTGTATGGACACTCAGGTGGTCCTCTTTGTGAGGGGGACATCGAGGAGGCAGATGGGGTCCTGCAGGTTTTCTGCCCCTGGCATGACTACAACTTTGATATCAGAACGGGGAAATCAGGGACATCCTTGCAGGTTAGTGTAAACATCTGTTTATAATGAATTATGTTGTCACCAAATACAGCTAAAACTTTTAGTGTCATATAATGCACTGTTTGTCCCCCAAAAGAAAAAAAAACATCTCAGTTAACAAACCAAATATCCATACAGACCAGTGTTTGTGTCTAACAAGAACTCTTAGAGAGCATTAGGCTTTCTTTTCACACATGGATTTAACATCAGTTTACGTCCTAACAACATAAGGAGTATTTGAATTTGCTAGAGATGATTTTATATCTGAGTCTCATCATTAATACAATATATTTAGCAAAAACAAACAAGAAATCCCTGCAATTTAGGAGGGAAATAACTTAAACATACCCAAAGAATGGGTCACGTAGTCAAAACGAAAGTTAGTGTAAAACGTACATGAAGCAAATGCAAGTGTTGTGAGAAATCCCCACTGTAAAGATAATTAGTGTACTCTGAGCATTTTAAACACTGCATTAAAGTTTCGATTTATTTGTGTCCAACAGAATAATGCTTAATTTTTCTGCAGTACTTCAGCATCATTCATCTTTCTGTGTGGAAGTCTTTGCCTCATCCTCGCTGTTAATTTTTACAGCAACAAGTGCATGAAGTCAAGCTGGAGGATGGCAACGTATACGTGAAGCATGCAAGTCTTCTCTTCTTAAATCCTGTTCCAGTGGATCAGAAGAAGTGAACTGGCTCAGCACAGCTGCTGCTTCATCCTTATTTTAGGACTTTTTCCACAAACAGAAGCCATCGGAAAGCATTCCAGAGCCTTATCGCTTCTGTTCTCAGAGCTGTTTCTGCTTTGACTGCTGTGATGTCAGGACTGGATCAAGGAAGCCGAGTGAGGAGGACATGACATCATGATGTTGTCTTTTTTGCTGAAACTCCAGGTAGAGAAACAGCACAAGCCCTGATCATGTAGAGTTCAGTCTACAGCTAGGAAACACTTCACAGCAGCATATGTAACATGAAGAGGAACACTTAACTAATAAGTTTCTTATGGAAACAGTAGACTAAATATGTGTTTTGAAAGTATTTTTATTAATTTGCCGAATTTTCCTTTCAAGTTAATGAGCTCTATTTATTTATTTAAATCTGAGCACTATTGTTCTCTAGCTGTGGTACACTAGCTGGTAGTACTCGTGCTTGTGCCATGGTATACTCATACCAAACCATTCATAAATGTAATCCAAGCTTTTGTTTTTTTAATAAAATATACATTTTTTTATTTTTACCAAATTGAAACCATTTTGTCTCTCTGGATGTCCTTTGTCCTTCAAAAGTAAACAAAAACTAGGAGTTTAAGAACAAGCCAAGCTGTCTACACTGTTTTCTTACAGATCTTCTAAGTAACGTTGCTGGAGAATAGAAAAAAAATAGATACCAAACATGGCTCTAGTAAGTATTTTCTTTAATGTGGTATAAAGAGGCTAAATCACAAGTATTTAATCAACATATTCCCACTTTTGAGTGAGAATATCCTGGTGATAAACCCCTTTTACAATAAAAGCTGCAACTACTCAACAATAAATAGCATTTTTCATTTTTCTATACTTGCCTACTTCAGACTTAAGCTCCCTGGAAAAATGGTGCTTCTTTCTAGTATTTTTTCTAGTATATATTTTTTTTTTTTCTAGTATTTTTACTGTCAGTCATTAAGATGGTCCTTGGAGAGCCGGATATCTTCTGACATTACAAAAAAAAAAATATTTTTGATTTATTACATGATAAAGAGTGTTTATTCAAATGTTGGTAACTTTTCAGGTCATATAGATTATAAAACACGTTATGTAATTAGTTCAGGCTACATTTTTAATATCAGGTCACTTGCATACTTCAGCCAGAGACGGTTGTTCGTTAAAGTTTGTTTTTTTTTTTTTAAACAAATCTATATTAGCATGTCAGAATGACCAATGAGTGGATGATAGTTTTTGTATTGTCCCTACATATGACTGAGCACCATTAAAAACTATGTATTGGGAGAACTGGTGCTTACCATTGATGTCTTCACTGAAGTGTAATAATGAGTTACCTTGTTTTCCAACTGCTAAACGTTATGAAAGTGAACAGTCTGACTCAGTCACATTGAAATTCTTTAGCCTGTGATGGTTTGTCTGTCAAAAACAAATATTAGTTTCATACTCATACTGTCCGACAAACACCTCTTGAGTGGTGCGACCTTTAAACACTCATTCCAGTGACGTCATGCTGCAGACACTCCCGTTTAAACTTTGACTTTTTAAGAAGTTATATTTTTTCTTTAGTTTTAGGTCTGTCTGCGTTTGTTTTTTGTTTTGTTCATTTAATGGCAGTTCATGCAGAAAAGCAAAAATGAGGTGCAGTGGTTATGACTGGTGGCAGTTCCAGTCCACCATTACTCTCTACCCCTGGCATTTGCACAAACAGGTTTGTCTGCTACTGACACTGTGGGATTTAAGAGAAACGACTATTAAGGCGCCAGGGGAGGGTTCATGGCCTGAAGTGGACCATTGACTAGAAAAAAAAGTGTTTTTCTGACTGAATGCATGTGCACGCTGATGCCAGCGTGTTTTCTTTATTCCTCTCCTTGCTAAAGGGGCACTCACTATATTTCTCCCAGCCCCATTTGCTGGCCAAAGTTGCGGAGCTCAGTCAGGAAGGTGTCAGTAACAGAGTGGCTTAACACTGCGTTTCTTCCCTACCGTGCACACTGTTGTGCAACTTTATGGCAATAATAATTTTACTGGCTGAGAATATCTGTTACGTGCTCCAAAGATCCGAGTGCACTGCTATAACTCTGAAGGGGAATGGGAACACGCAACAGACATGAATCTATTTTGTGTCAGTGTGAAACTTAAAGTAAACATCATTCACATTTCTGCAGGAGTGTTTTTTTTTTGCTTATCTTGGCATGACAAGAATATACACAGCAAAGTGGAAACCATCATTTTTGTTCAGCCCTATATGTTAAAATTACTGTATATTTAGTATTCTTTGGACTGTGCTGTTATCTATCATAATTTTGTTCCTTGGAAACTGCTTTTGTTTGTACTGGTGCAAAATGAAAGTATTTATTTTTATTATTTAATTCACAAATCTCATATGAAACTCTGTTGCCATTATTATGGGTTTTTAATTATGTTTCATTGTTCTTAATTTCAGAAATGCACATTAGAAGTATGATCTGACTTAGTTAATAGCTAATTCAGAGATATATCAATCAAAAAGTTTACACAAAGTCTTTTATTTACAGTTACGTGTTCATATAATTATAGCAGTTTTAGTACAGTACACAATTTACACATAGCATCATAATTCTGAATGAGCACTCAGCATCACCATGAGAGGATTATATTTTGCAATATAGTCAAGAGTTCATTGCTGTAATTATTTTACTACATTTGGGCAAAGTGTCAAATAAACATCCTTCCAAGCCAGAAAATGGTGAAAGAGTTCCGGGAAGACACAGAATAAGTTATGATCTCTGAGATCAACTGGATTGTACAAAGAAGAGTTGAGTTTCTTAAAAATTGGCTAAAGATGGATTCAGATTTTTGCTTTTTCTTTAGTATCAAATCAAATGAGACATTTACTGGAGCACAAAGATTTTTTGGCTTATGGTCTATAAAAAAGATCCTCTTTGAAGTATATCTCAACCCTGCATATTTACCTATTCCTGTGCCATAAATAAAAAAGAGAGACCGCTCTGTACCATTTAGGAGCAAGGGATGTAAATCCCATTATATTGTAAATATGTGTACTTAAATGTTTCATTTTTAAAAATAGTTCAGTTTTACTACTGCATTAGATAGAAGACCTAACGTATCACCTCTGCTTTAGTTGCCATGGTGATGAGTCCCTCCAAGAACACCATCGTTACATTTACATTTTCTTATTTTTATTATGATTTATTTGGGATAAGTAGTATAGAAAATGACTTATTTGAATGGATCTTGCTGAGTGGTATTATGACGCTGACACTCCCTCAATAATAATATAAAAGCAACTGATCTAAAAAGGAATGAAGGAAATCTGATACAAAGAAAATCATTTGACTTGTAAATTAATTACATCAATAACATTTTAATGTTATTGAAGCACAATAATCTATTAAATTGATTTACTTAAACTTTTTATGCTCAGTATACTCTACTGCTGACATCTTGTAAAAATTATTATTGAAACTTAGCTCACTGTTCATGTATTGGTGCCTATAGAAGGTCCCCCATTGTGATTTCAATCCATTAAGAAGTAAATGATTTTTGTGATGCTGAAAATCCAGAGCTGAACCTGCAGTTACCTCGCAAAGCCATAAATCCTGCTTCCTAGTAGCCACTTACAGAAAGTTTAATAATGAAACTACACACTACTAAAGTAACTAAAACTATAACACATAGCCAGTTCATTTTGGACTACTTAAAATACTGTCCCAAGCTTGGCTTTTATCAAAAGCTGTAACCCAGCATTTCTAAAAGTCACCTATGTACAAAGTACGCAACCAGGTTTAGCAATACTTAAAATGCATCTGAATGACAGAATAAATGTTTTCTTGATCTAGTCCAAAAAATGACAAAACTATTTTCGCTGTTTCCCTAATATTAAATTATGTATGAAGAGCATAAAACAAAAACACATTAAGTTTCTTAAAAATATGCTTATGATATTAACACTAAAGTTCTCTTTGTAAAAAATAAAAATAGCTGCTAACGATATGTGTATTCCCTTTTACTATTAATTGCTGTCATATGTGTATGTGTTGGATTCAGACGCTTTATTTCACGTAAGACTTTGGAAACTCTCTTAAGTCATTAAACATAACTTTGGAGAGGCTCTTTAATCTTCTTTGAAGTTCTGCAAAGACAAAACAACTATTTGTAGAGCCCAGATTAATTTTTTAATCAATGTCTTACATAATGGTTTACTTAAGCTGTTATTGTTTCCTTGTCATTTGGGAACTCCTGATAAACTCTAAAGCATAATCCAGCTCTCCTGTTAAAGTATTCTCATAAGAAATGCTGCACTCTTCCATCTGCAAGCACTTTTGAAGCTCAACATTCTGTAAATCTCAGACTGGGAGGCCTTAGACCACTAACTTCCCCCTTATTTTTTTCTCCTTCTGCCAAGCTGTATTCTACTATGATTAAATCCATCAGCAGACAATCGCTATTTGCGTTTTCTTCAAGCCTGTGGTTTAACATTTCCTTTATTTGTGCTACATCTGTTGAGTCCCCCTCATCTGACTTCACATATCATTGCATTTTTAGAGGGCTTATCTCCACAGACACCTGGATTCAATCATCATCTTTCTAACTGGATGATGCTACATATGCAGCTGGGAATTTCTTCTTTTTTTTTCCCCTGGATGATTCACGCCATACATGTGTTTGGAGAAGTCTGTAATAATGGTTGAAGTGTCACAGACTGCTGCTTTGTCTGCATTGGGGGCTTTCCTTGAGTGGAGGAATATCTCTAAAGTGGTTCCAAGAATAATAGTGGAGCTACATTTAGCTTATATTTAGAGCAGTTGCTCCTTTCACTGCATGGTTATTTATCTGTTGCTCATAAGGGTTTAGTGTGCAAGGTGGCACTCAGATGTTAAATATATATTCTACTGCAACAGTCTTTGGCCCAATATATTATGATTACCGAGTTGAATATTAGTTGCCTGAAATTGAACATGCTTAGCTGTGTGAAAGTCTGGATCTAATTATTTTTTAGATTAAATTCACTTTCAAGCTCTCCTGTTGTCTCTATACACCATAATGCTTCATTTGGATTTGGATGTGAATTAGTTGAGCTAGAACAGCCTCAACTATGGGTCTGCCAAAGCTAAGGTTGTAGACAAGCCAAGTTTTTAATGCCAAGTGAACTTTTTGCCTATTACTGTCTTTATTTAAAATAGCAGAGCAATCAAACAATCTGCCAATCTGAGTACTTGGAAACATTTATCGTTTATGTGTGGACATTGTCACCTGCAGTGTTACATACACCAGATTTCCCAAAAATTGAACTGGCAAACAAAAGATTTGACTTCATGACTGTAGTGCATTTCATAAATGAAAAGAAACTTTTAACTTATTATTATCCAGGAAAATAACAAGATTAAATTCAGAAACTAAAAGAAATAACATGTACAAACTTGTAAAGAGTTATGCATCATAGAATGATAGGTCAAAGAATGATTACATAGCAAAATTATTTGCTGAAAATCACATAAAATGAGTCCTGTGCAAGATCTCTTATTAACCTCATAACCAAAGCACCTGTAACCCAGTTTGGTGCTTTAAAGTTTGTTAACCCTACATAATGACAAACAGAACATATTCAGATTTCTGCAGATAAAGACTTGAGTGATGTAGGTTATATGTATGCAAAACATAACAAGCTCATATGGATTCACAGACTTTCAAGCATCATTGTATACTAGGAGTGCCCAAGTGCGGCCCTCTAGGTCTACCATCTTGCAACTTTTGGATGCAACCCTTGTCCAATACACGTGAATCCAATGAATTGCTTGCTTTCATGCCTCTGCGGAGCTGGGTGACATGCAGGTATTTAATTCAGGTGTGTTGGAGAAGGTATCCATCTAAAAGTGGTGGGATGGTAGATCTTGAGGACTTGATTTGGGCACCCATTTTGTATACTAACAGTTGTTTCATTCACCAGTAGCACTTTACATGTTCTGTAATAGTTAGAAGCATGCTGAATTTGACTGATTCTCAAGTTTAATTGTAACTATTGCACTTCAAGATACAAAGGGAGCTTTCAAACATATTACCCAGCAACAGAAAGAAAGTTCATTCATAGATCCTGAATGAGCCTTTTGCTGTGAAAATGAGACATTGAGGAATACATGGTTTGGATAACTCATTTTCTTTCTGTTTTTTTCCCCTTTTTCTTTTTTTGTGGAATGTTCAGAGGAAAATGAAAATTTTGTCATACCTCTCAGTCAATTATCTTTAGACTGGAGGCTACTAATGGGATCCATGCTTGTTTTGGCGACAGTCTGGGTCTTGCACATGTTAAGTAGGTATGAAAGGATTTGGCAAGCTAATGAATAATATGCTTTAAAAAAAACTTGTTTGAAAATATCCTCTGTTCCCTGGGTGGCATGCTTCACTGTCTGTTTTGAATGTGCCTTCCCTTGGTGAAGAGTCTCAGTTTGAAGAAAAAGGGCTCAGTGTCCACTGCAAATGATGTGGGACTTCATGTTGGTTTTTCACATCTTAGAAAACATGTTTCATTGGAAAGCATCAAATATTTATATAACCTTCAGGCCCAATCGTGGTCTTGACAGTATTTGAAGGTTTGGAGACAACTCCAGAACTGTTACATGCCAGCAAATGTGGAAGCCCACACATAAGCTCTGTTGTCAACGGACAACATTGCATAGTCATTCATAAAATAAGAACAAGACCAATTAAATAAATTTCATTCTCCAAGTTAAAACAGACAAATGATACTTGCTTTTCAAAGAGAGGAAAGAAATTTGTGTGCCAAATCCTTCAAGTTGCAATCAGAGTAATGAATATCTTGCTGTCTGCCTCAGTTCTGTGATTTTCATAGTCAAGAGGGAATATCCACTTCTCATCAGACAGCTTTTACTCTCCGGACCTGATGCCATTGTGTCAGTCTCCACTCATTCCCTAGTATTGAAAAAGAAAAAGTATTTAAAACATGTTTTTGAAACCAATATAAACATGAATCAGGCACATCATTTTAAACTTACTTCTTGTTGGTGCTATTGGCGCTGCTGTGCTCGGATGGATGCTCTCCTCCTGGGTGTGGAGCTAAGTCTGCGACTCTGGGCCCTGCCTCGCTGCTCCGAAGGATAAGCCACCACTTGGGTGGGTGACCTCTGCACCTGTAGACCCTGCAACTCCCTCATGTCCCTTGCCATCTGAGACAATGTCTGACCTGGGTTGGTTTGTAGGCGCTGAAAAAGGCTTTCTCTGTTAATTTTCCTCTCAGGACAACTAAAGGTCAGTGCCACTCCAGAATCTGATTTCATCTCTCTGGAGAAACCATCAGAGGTGCCATCAAAGCAGCGCCCAATAGCAATTTCTTTGGCCACCCTGGGGTTCTGGTCTGTGACGGTGTAAATGCCATAGTTATGACCCAAAGGATCAACAGGCGCTAACATGGTAAATGCGTAGGTCTCGTTGTTTTGAGCAACTGGTGGGTGTTTGATGAGATACTCTTGTAGGAGGCTGTTGATGCCAATCCTGCGGCAGTTGCCCTGTGGAAGGAGAGATATCAAGGATCTGTCTACCTGTGCTTGGTCAAATAACATGCCACTACATTTGAACTCAACACAAGCAGCCGAAGTGTTGGCCTCTCGCATGTCACGAGTACTCCTAATGTCTCTAATACCATAAAGTTGCCCTTTTGTCTGTGGGTGTGTTCCTCCCAGATTCCTTGATCTGACCATCACCTCTCTCTGTCCATGAATCTTGACTTTGATGAAGCATGCTCTGAACTCCTGGGGGTTTGGCCACCAGGACAGGTAGTCTCCTGTCCAGGTTGTTAAGTCAGTCTCCTCAAAGGGAACAACGTTGTATTCATATTTGTCCTTTTCCACTCTAAAAAATCTGAAATGATTTGCATCCATAGGGGCATTTTCACAACCTATTAAATTCTGATATGGATAAATGGGTCCATTAGTTTCATCAAGATTGTTTTGGTTAGGCTTTGCTAAGTTGATTCTAAAAGCTGTTTTCTTTAGAGCTGGATCCTCATGATCAGACCGCTGGTAATCTATTTTATCTAGGTAGGGCTGAGACACTCCAATGATGTTTGGGTTCATCTTTGGGGAGGAAGGAGCTGCCTCCAACTCTTCTCCACCTAGCATTGCTGTAACATAAGCTGTGTAAGCATCTGGCCTCATCGCATCACAAAAAGCTGGTAAACAGGCTCCATTGGGTCCAGTTATGACGCTGTCAAACCGCCCCCATGCTCGAGGATTAGATGAATAGCCTGGTTTGGGCTCCAAGTTTATCAAACTGATCACAACACCCTCAAGCTGTTCAGTGGGTAAGAATTTGTCACTCATGTACGCACGGACTTTGACATAGCAACGCCTGTTTTCAGGTACATCTAAATTAAAGAGTCTACGTTCTCTAATCTCCATGTTACCAATGAGAAATGTACGCTCCTCACGCTTGCTCCTTCCACCTGCAGTTGTTGTGCTGTAAGAGAAGTCACTCTCCTCTTCCCAAACCCCAGTGTCTGGATTTAAAGACCAGAGCTTCATTTTGGGAATGTGCTCTTCCATTTTCACATGCTGTGTGTCAAGGAGGACTTGGACTGCTCCAGCTCCAAGTACCTCCTTGCTGGAATCATCTCTAAAGTCTACTGAAAACATTCCATAGGTCCTCAAAGGGAGCATATCACCCTCATCATCGACAAAGTTCAGGTCACCAGGGGTTGCAGCTGCTGTAGTGATGTTTCTTGGGTCAATAAATGTGACACTGGCTTTTACAGTTCCTTCATAGATTTCTCCATTGTCTTTATGGAAAGAATTGGGAGGAATTATCAATTGTCCAATTGGATCCTCCCCTTTAATTTCTCCCAAATCAATAAAGTTGGTCTCTCCAGCATTGATATCAATAGGTTTCTGCTTTCTCATCACTTTCACATCATGGTAGATGGATCCACCTTTTTTGTCAAAGATAAACACTTTTGGAGTGTCAAGAAATTGCTGAGTTGGGTCGACAAAATTAACCACTAATCTATGAGTTTCAGGAGTAATTTGCAAAGTGAAGCCTCCTTGGTATCCAGTGGTCCCCACTCTCTCTTTACCAATGTAGATGTGCCCAAAACGCAGAGGCTCATCATTGTCAGCTGTGACAACTCTGCCACGGACCAGCACAGTTGGCTGCACACACTTCTGGCAACCGCATTGTGTTACAGCCCGAATTGGGAGACTATAGCTACCACAGTCAATGACTTGACTCTCCAGCTGCTGGACCCCACAGCAGAATCCTTCTCCATCTCTGCAGCGCATATCAAAGTCAAGGGCACCAGCACATTTGTTGTGAGGGCAACGGCCAGCATTGTAGTATTTGGAGTCTGTTCCTGGTTGAACGCAGTCCATTGGGAGTCTGATGAGGTGTGTTTCAGGTGTAGAATTGCATGCCGGTGTTCCTTTAGCTGCAAATTAGACAATAAGTTGTGTTAGGTTGTTGATAAGGCAAACTATTCTTAAAATAGATGACATCTAATATACTAAAATGTAGTAAATGGTTTTTGATGCTATGGTTTTAAAAATGTTTTATGTTGAAATCATGCATTATTTTGTGCCACTCTCTTAGGTTATTACTGTATAATTATTGCATACTAGGTTTTTTTATCGAGTTTAAAAGAATATTTGCTAGTTAATATATAGTATATATTTTGTAGTTCAGGCTTGAAATGTTTGAGATAAATTTGCATCACTAGGCATTCATTTTGAGTCTGGTGATCTGATATCATGTAATGGGAGCATGAAGTCTTAAAACAACACTACATTGGGATTCCAACATTAAAACTTAGTGCTTCTGTTTAATTTTGAAAGCACATCAACATTCACTAACATTCATGTACTTTCCTGGGGCTATCATGATCCAGTGTTATCCCAAGGCTAGGACACTCACACATCTTTGAATATTTTGAATGTACTCTATAACTTATTCAGCAAAGAATCACATTGAGACATTATTGGAAGTAACAAGGAAAATAAATCAAAAAAGCAAGATACATGACAGAGTCAACATCAGACTGACTTTAACTTGGGCTTGGAGAACGGACAGAATGCAAAGTAAATGGCAGACCATGGCATTAGTTGATGCTAAAGTGCAAAAATCCGTAGTCGCATCTCAAACTGTGTAGTCACAGTCACTAATTCTAAAAACATTGTATCAATATGTCAGCCTTATATCGGTATTGGCCAACATTCAGATTTCTAAGACAAAGGGGGTAAAATCAACAAAGAAAAGTGTCCAATATTTATCTGGTGCATCTTAGCTGTATCACTTTGACTCTGCTATGAAACTTGCTTTAATCCTACTTAAAAGCCAAGCGGTTATAACATTGCAAGTGTCCGCTTAGGACTTCCACACAGTATGATTGTACGACATGAAAGTGACCATAACTGTCCAAGTTGGATCATAAAGCATGCTTGAAATGGTAATTAGACATCGAGAGAATATTTATTTGCCACGCCTTCCAGCTGGGGGCTGCACAGAAAGAATGACTGTTTACCTTGACATTGGCAGAATAATTAATGTGCATGATATCATGGTAGAGTTTGTAGTCAAGCATCTTTATTAAGCTCCCTAACTTCCAAGTAAGTTGATAATTGCAGACACATGGATCTGTGCAATTTGCCAAAATAATCTCATTACTGTACTGTTGTTTTTTTTTGTTTCATGAAGGCAAGAGTTTCCTCTGTTTTTTTTTTAAATGGAAAAAGAAACGGAGTAAAAAGGCTTGTTTGTCATGGAGTGCAGGTGTTGTTCTTCTCATTTGTAGTGTCACCTGTCATGTTGACCTTTGGAGTACGGGGATTTGTCTGCAGACTGAGGTAAATTGGTTTTAAAGCTGTTTCATTGAAACCATGTTTGTTAATCTTCACTACCTAGCATCTGGAATGTATGAGCACAGAGTAGCACCGCACCACAGACATGGAAACACGTATTGTCTGACTGAAAGAGAAAAGAAACAGAATTCTTTGACAGTTTTTGGTTTCATCTTAACTCTGACTTCTTGAGAAACTAGATTTGAGGTGTTAACAGTACCCAGAGCTGCCTTGCACAGTAAGAAGAAACATGCCTGTTTAGAAAGTTGTCATTTCAACCAATGTAAACATAATAAAAACATATTCCTGGTGCATACAGATTGTCCTGATATTATTATTTCCCTTAGCTATTTTATTTTCCTTTTTTTCACAGTAAGTCTGCGCTCTGAGTTTTCTCTTTACTTCAGCTGGAGGACGCAGCGTTTTTCTTTGATTCTTCTTAATGCACAGACATGTCTCATTGACTTGGTTGGAGCTCTGCACTGGCATTCCTCTTGAAGTGTGTATTCAATCTATGCAACAGCTGCTCTTTATATGGCCAAATGATTTGTGGTTGTTTGCTTTTTGTCAGTGGTTTTACTTGAACCTGAGGAAGACTACATACGTCATTGTCAAATGCCCTGGAATAGAAGCCATCCTGGGCTATAATCCTCATGAGCTGCTTTCTATCCTCACAGTAAATTACTTTCTCTTACTGCTGATGAAGACAAATTGCATTTTGCAGCAACCTGAGTTTTTTTTTACTCTGAAAGCAACCTTTCAAACAGAAAAACTGGTTTACATGTGAATTATAACAAGCATATGAGGCATTTCCATATAAGAATCTATTTAATACTTACGAATCACAGTTAGGAGAGCTGGGGAGGACTTGATGCTGCCTGCAGGACTGCTGGTTTTGCAGAAATACTCTCCTGACTGCTCAGGCTTCAGGTCTCGAAGTAAGAGGTCCTCCTCATACTTGTACACCTTCCTATCCAACAGCGTTCCATTGTGGTACCTTAATAGATACGTAAAAAATTGAAGAAAATAACACAAAGAAAATAACAAAGTTCTCTTTTACTTGTGATTGATTGATTGAATTGATTAATTGAAGATTTTATTTCGAACAACAAAGAAAATTTCGAACAAACAGAGAAAAAAAGAAAGTTATCAATTTATGCCCAACACTCAATTAATGGTAAATAATCGAGTAAAGGCTAACAGTAATAGACAGACAAAATAATGTAGTGACAATTATTTTAAAAAATGAAGTAACAGTTATAAACATGGACTATAAAATTTTGAAAACATGCAAAATTGTATGTAACTGGATGTGTTAGCACCATCCGTAGTTTCAGTTGAAGGCAATATGGCCTTTTGTTTGTTTTTTGTGTTTGTTTGTTTTGTTTTCTGAAAAAAAAAATCTTATGTAAATTCTGTTGGACTTAGAAAGAAGTTTTTATCTCACCAGTAGTACTTGTCAGGTGCTGGTGATCCCGTTGCAGAGCAACACAACAGTACCCGTCCTCCCTCATAACGCACTTTGTCCTCTGGGTGTTTCACAACGTATGGCTTTTCTGTAGAAACGGAAAGGCACAAATCCTGAACATTTCACTCTAATTGGTGAGAACAATGTGGCAGAAAACTTATACAAGTCAGTCAGATGTTGTGCTCTATTCTAATATTGTTCTCTGCTATAATAAAATTATAACATTATTTTTGAGAGACACACCTATTATTAAAACACAATTGATAATAAAAAAAAATCTCAGTTTATCTGTCAGTTAGACTTATCACACAAAAAACCCACTGATATCAACTGTTGGAACTCACCAGCTGATCTGAGGACAGCCTGTAACCAGGACAACCCCATAATATTACTGGAGGTAGAAACCGTGACTGGGGCAAACTTTTCTTTCCTGACGGTGATGAGTGTTGAGTTTGAGGCGCAGACTCCGGTGACCCTAAACTTCCCCTGGGTGTCTGTACGAGCGCGAATGGCTTTAGGATGGCTGCCCAGAGCCACAGTGGCACCTGCCACAGGGACCCCAGTCACACTGCGGACGTCTCCACGCAGCACGTGGCCTTCACACACACAGCGGCTGCAGTCCTCACTGGGACGGCCCTCAGTGCACACAAGCTGGCATTTTGCTTTTGTGAGGAAGCCATAGAAATGTATGTGAAGGCAGATGAAGATACTAGAATAACAAGGTTTATAACCGATCTTGGAGTGTGATTTTTCATACCTGGACATGGACTCTTTCCACACTTTTGCACTTCAACAGGCCGTCCTTTACACTGAACTGCTACTGAGGTCCTGACACAGGTCCGTTTCCTAGTCCTGCGACCTCCACCACAGGTCACTGAACACATCCCCCAGCTTCCCCATGGACTCCATTTGGCTAATTGTATAATAATATACAGGACAAATGACTTTGAATAGATATGTTCAACCCTGTCATGGTATCTTTCACTCATACTTAATGATCAGTTTGCCGTTTGCAAATTGTTCCACATGAATATGTGTAATATGTGAACAAAAATGTTTTAACTGGTACACCATTCTGTCTTTTGGAATATTAAGTAAGAAAGTTATAGTGCTCTCATGAGCTAGCAGCTGATGGATTGTTGGTTGATCACCTGTGCATGGAGGGTTGGAACACTCCCTCCTCTCTGAGTGATGGCCTTGACATGCTGGAACAAACAGTAGAGGCATGGCCTGAGAGCTGACACACTTCCTTTGCCGAACTTGGATCCCCACATCATTACAAACTGTGGTTGAACAAGGACCCCACTCGCTCCAGTCAGTCCAATAGCTCTGCACTAAACACACGTGAGATAAGCAGATTATGTCTTAATCTCTAGACATTAAATGGCATTATGAGTCACTGTTTATATGAAAACAGAAGCAGAGCAAATATTTGTTGACTGATACAACTATATCCTGAGCTGCTGTCATCAGGACTACCTGGAGGACATTGAAAGCGAACGTGGTAATTGGAACAGATGCGCCCATGTGGTTGTTCTTTGTTGATGCACCAGAAGCCTTTCTCCAAACTAGAATGGACCACTTCTCCAGTGTCTGTAGCTGCCACCCAGTCTGTAGTGCGAGCTTCCATGGCTGTGGGCCGTGCACAAACTCTCTCTCTGTAGTAGAAACGAATTGCCTCCAGACGCTCGTAGTCTCCATTCCCACCAGGATGGTCGATGTTGAACCAAGACGTCCACTCAGTTACACCTGGATGCACATGGAGAGAGCATGAGGGAAAAACAAAAGTAAGAATTTGTATAAAATAGAGAGGAATTAAAAAAATATAATTCTCTAAAAGTGTTTAAAGGAGCCATAGAGGTTAATAATCACAACAAAGAAGGAAAAGAAAGGAAAACATTTGGTGCAGACGTAATGAGGTCTGTGTTTGCTATTTGAAATGGGCTTCTTGCACAACAGGGAGCTTTGAATGGTCCAATTTCTTTCCAAGCCCCTCTGGTTTGACTGATTAAGCATGAAGTCTATTTGTTTTACTCTGTTGCATACCCTGACACCTTCCACTAATTTCAAGGGAAAAGTGAGGAATTGAAATGAAAAGAAATTAACACTACGCTGACAAAGTAAATTTCTTTCACAAAGCTATGCTTGGTTTCTAAAAATAAAACCTTGCATGAAGGTGGTGGAATAAGTATGCTCCTGAGAGGGACTTTAGAAGATGAAAAAATACACTGAGTCAATTGTGAATTCCAACATGAGCCCAATGTGCAGTTTTCAGTTGTCACTGAAAATACGCAAGGTAATTAGATCTTTTCAAGAATTTTTTCTGAAATACTTGGAAACATAAGACAATTCTCAGAAAACTTCCAGACGGACAAAAAGTGTGTTGAATTTGGATTGGTTTTAAAGTTTTTTTTAAAGACAGAAGAACTCATTCAGTGTGTTTAGGTGGTCAGCTCACCTAATTTTATGGCCACATACTGTTGCTGAACTTAGACCTGACTAGCCGAAGCAACCCTAGATCAAAGATTGCTTTTAGACTTGGGACCACGGCTGCATCACCCATCACTTTGGAACACTTTGAATCCTAACAAACTGAAGTCTTTTTTCTGTTAATAGGCTTGCTGATTAGTAGTTTTCTTTTGGATGCACAGCTGTTCAGTCCCAATACCTTCCTCATTCTGGGTTATGTATGAACACAGCCCTGAGTTTCACTTTTTTTTCTGCTGTGTGATTTCACAAGACATTTAAGTGGTTGCTGATCACCATCACAAAGCGTATGTGTATTTAACTACATTTCTTCCTGAGAGATGATGGTCACTGCCTATCCTCCCTCTTTTCTAATAATGAATAGACAGTTCTTAACTGAGTTTAAGTAGTTTTTGCAATTTTTTAAAAAATTTTTCTCTACTTAAATCATTCAATAATTTTATCTTTCTGAAACAAACATATTCTTAAGTATTTTTTCCAAAACCACGTGATGTGTCTTTGCACATGGCTATTTCAGAAATGAGACAATTTATTGATGCAAACTGCTGTTGTCAGGAATTAAAGGTTTTTAGGGGAACTTTACAGCTATTTCTGTTGCAAATCTTAATAAAGATTAGATCAGAAAATCTAATTACAATTGCTAACATATTGTTCTTTTTAGAGCATTGTTTCCACTTTGCCCTAGCTGAAATAATTAAAACTGCTACCAAGCAGTCACTGCTGGATTACCTGTTGTCTGGGAATCTGTGAACTCATTAAAGGCCACTCTGCTGTTCCTGTCTGACAGGATCCTGCTCCGCACAGATCCTGCACACAGGAAAAGTAAAGAGAAAAAAGTTTTTTAGTCCTTAAGCTTGGGGAATTAATCTCCTTATTCACACAAACTTCTTCCATGGTTTAAATGATCTGACAGGTGAGATGATTATCTAGGCTTGAACAAGTTTTTCTGTGCTTCATGGATCTTTGCGTCATTATTGGATCTTTAAATTTGAAAGGTTATTTAAAATGTAATAACAGCTCATACAAGTCATACAAAGTCATACAAATGTTTTTTTATAGTCTTTTATTTAACACAAGGAGTTTCTCACTTATTGTCATTTTTCTTCCCTCACACGCTTTTTTTTATACGAAACAATGTCCAGGCCTCTCGGCATCTCATCAACACAGGATGGCCCAAAACTCATTATTTCTCAGTAATCATGACTTCTTTCTCATTTTGTATTTATGTCAATATGCTTCTTTAATATATTTTGCCTGTTGAACCCCAAACTGTTGTCCTCAAGCATATTTTTTTTTAACAATTTACATTCTTTGTATGTAATGTTGTCCTCCTATGAGGTTTCTTCTCTCAGTTCTGCAGGTTGCTGCCTCTGCAAAGGACGCAAACTCGAGCTGAGATAGATAAATTCACTTAGAGTCATCTGGGCTGTGGTCAAGCCAAAAACATTTACCAATTTACCACATATATAAATATATGAGAAATAATTGTGAGAAAAAATCATACAGTACCAAGCACATGTTGTGAACAGTGCATGTTTGTGTGGCTGCGTCATTCTTACATCACTGCTATGTGCTTTTGCACATTTGAAATTGTCCCTTTCAAGGATGTGAAATCTATTAAACTTGACATTCATTGTGTCTTTGGCTCTTTGAGTCATAAAACGTTTCCCCTCTTGCTTTGCTGTGTAATTATTCATTTTCCGCCACTTCCAACCCTTCATGTTTTGAGGAAAAAAACGTCAGATGTTTGCTTGACATTTAATTTCAGAGGTTCACTTGAGTTGCACGGAAAGAAATGAATGTCATGGACGGTGACAGAAACAGAAAGTAGCTTATGCCACCTTTGTCTGTGCATGTGTGTGTCCAACACATATGCACTATCGAGCTTACAAGCAGAGAATCCATGCACAGAGACCAGTATTGATCCCAGTTCTTGTTGGTTTTATGGCTAACTTAGATTCTTTATTGTTATGCCAACTCCTTTCGGTCAACCTTAAATTAAACAAAGACTTATTGTGAACACACGCATGACTTACATTTTAGGGTAACAGTCAGTTGACCATCATTGTTGTTGATTTTTACGCTTCAGGCCTTGACTAAACCATTGCTGGGTTTCCATACTGGCTTTGTGTCTCCGATACACTGGGATGACTTGAGAACCACAATCAAAAGCTTTCATACTGATCTGTTGAGCAGATGTGGCTCTGCCTGCAGATTTAGTCTAGTGAGTTAAATCAAATAGTTTTCCCATCATTCTTTTGTGTAATTATTTGTAAGGAAAAATACTGGATGGAAAATATTCTTATACTCTAAGCAGACAGGATGAAACTGAGACATTTCATGTTTTGTCTCATCAGCTTCACTTCATTTGTTGATTTGATTTCATTTTTCTGCCTTAAAGACCAGCAGTCCCTTCCAAAATGAGGCCAAGTAGTTAAGTTAAGAAAGGCAAAAGGTACTTCAAAGCAGTGATGATTTTTATTATTGTCATTGTTGATGCAGTGTTGGAAAGAATCTGCAGTTTTCTCCTTTACAATGCCTTACATTATATATGGAGCACTTTTTGATTCATGAGGAGTAAGTGTACCCCATTTATGTACGTTAGTAGCATTTCTGGGCTTTAAGCACGGCTCTTCATGATGTTAAATTCCTCATATAACACCATATCAAGAACTACCATCCTTGAAAAGCTTATATAAGCAAAAGGATGAAAGATTAATGTGTCAAACCTTTGTCAAGCACTGTAGTTTCAAGAATGCTGCTTAAAGTTGAAATGCACGTCAAAGATCTCTGTTACCTTGTACCAAAGCAGCACAAAGACTTTTGAGATAAAATATCTCACTATTAACATTCATTAACATTCTGTTTTTTTGAAGAAATGCACACTCTCTACTCCAAACAGAAGACTAAAATAATCATCCAGACTGTCAAAAGCAAAAGTCCAACTGCTGGGTTCTGTGGTATTAAAGGGGTTGTGTATGTGGAGACGGTCATGTATGCGTGTGGTGACAGCATTAAGGCAGAACAGAAGACACAGAGAGATGCATATACGGACTTCTGGAGACTTTTCCAGACTGGCTCTTAGACCTGATTTGTTCCTGATAGAGGACCTGTGGAAAATTAGGAAAATAAAAGTGCACTGATGACCCAGTACTGTTGCACATCCTTTGCTTCCAGGAATAATGAGACAAAATACCATCTGCAACACCTCATCAGTTCATATCTTTGATGCCAGGACATCTTTTAAGTGTTGTTAGAAAAAAAGGTGACATTACAAAGAGGAAAAAGGTTTACTGCCCCAAATTCCATCAGAATGTGTGCAGGCCTGAAATGAAGGAGTGGACATGGACTATGCTGATGTCGTTTTCTGCAGTAAAAAAACTGAACATTTGATGTGGAATGACATTTTTTAAGTTCTGCTGCTCAAAATCTTTCGGTATAATTTTTTACAAAGTGTTTGCAGGGTGCATGGTCAATTATTCCCTCTAACATCCTGATGATTAAAGAAAAAACACTCACATGCCTTCTTTTTTAGAATTTATCAACAATTAAATCATATTTTTGCAGCTAAATAATGATCTTATCCGCTCCAAGGTGCATCAGTTAGTTTCCAAGAAATCTAATGCAGTATTTCTCCTCATGTTATGTAACATTGTTTCTCAGTTTTTCTCCAAATCTAATTGAATTCACAGCAGAGCCTTGGGCTCCTGAATATCGTTTCAAGATGTTCCACAATGAAAAGCAAATAGCAAACAAGTGCTGGAATTTTACAAGGTGTCTAATGGTTTTTAGAAAGTTAAAAGAGGAAACAAAAAGGGAAATTCTGGGACAGTGACCTCACTTATGGCAGGTATAAACTGGCCCAGCTCACAGGACATACTGTGCGTTTGTATGGCATATTAACACTGTGAATTTTAAAAGGCTAAACGATTTTATGGAGGCACTGCTTTAGTTGGTGGGAATGTGAATTAATTTGCAACAAGCACGTAAAGCATGCCCCTCAAGCCAAAGAGAGCAAGGTTGGAACTTATTATTTCCTCTTTACTGTTTAGAAAAGTCCCGCATGAAGTGCCTCACTAGTGCAGCACGTCTCCTTTCACCTTGTTGGCTCGTGCTTTGTGAGTTTAGTTTTGTTCTTTGACGACAGGAATCTCTTTTGCAGCAACATTTTTTGTTTTTTCTGCACTTCTGATAAATTGTTGAGGTGTTTCCTGATCTGACAGTTCAGTTAGAAGAGCATCATTTGATTAAGTCTTTCTGTTAAAAAAAAAAAAAAAAAACACTTCTCTGACAGTAACTTTGCTGATCACGTTCATATTTTTAGGTTCACTTTGGTGTTGGTTGAAAAGAGAGGCTGCAACAATATTTGACTTTTAAGAAGAACATTTGCTTCTGTTTACTTCACATAACTCTCTGTTGGCCTCTGAAATCCTCGTCAAGCTCGCTTTGACCATTATAAACCCCACAGCTACAACTGATAAAACGCAGTAGCACAAACAGGGCAAACCTGTTTTATGTTCCATAGTTACATGTCATGTTCCTGAATACCAGGCAGTATCAGTTTCACGCACAGCATCATCTAAATCATAGTTATTGGATTACATTTCCCTGAGTGCTGCATTTCTGACCATCTTTACCCACCATGAGTTTGTTGTGACAACTGTCTTGTTTAGCTTTGGAATGAGCGATCTACGTCACAAAGCTTCATTCTGATACACAGTAGGTGTGTTTACAGCCTGACTGCACAAAGGAAAACCTATTAATACGCATTGGTGTCTTTGTAAAGGACAGACTGACTCGTTCACTTTTTTTCTGTCCTTGCCAGTTTCCAATAAAAAAGTTGACAAAGAGAAGCATGAAAGGAAGGAAAATGAATGACTTTACAAAATTGCACCCAGAATGGTTTCTTTCATATTTGGGATGTATAGTTGTGCCAGATTTATGTTGGCAGACAGACGAGGCTTAAATAGAGGAGTTTTATCCCAAAGATGTGAAAACACCCCTCACCCCTTCTTCAATTTTCATAGTCTACTGGAGAAAGCAGAGCTTGCTTAGAGAATCGTGTTGTTCAGCATTTGTAAAAACAAAAAAAAATAAAAAAAAATGGACGGTGTACTTAAATTTATCTAAAATAGAGCTGAGGGATGCATCTGTGTGGGCCTGCATATGTGACGATCCACTCAATATGTCATATGGAAGCTGTTTATGTGTTTGGCTAGCTTCTTAGCTGGGGTGAGTGTGGTTTTGGAGGACTGCTCGTTCTCTTAACATCTATCTCTGTCTTCATCCCAACATTCCTCATTCTAGCAATTCTGTCTGAGCTCTAAAACATCTGTTAAAAAGCTGCAATTTTGTATTTTGACATTAGCTAATGATGCAAAGATACCACATGATTTTAGGGTTTGCAAATGTGGGGGCACTGCATTTTCCTACTGTTGCTAATAAAAAGATTTTGGCAGCGTCAAATTTCCACATTTTAATAACTGAATGTTCTCGCTTTAACCTCTGCACCTGTGCACAGGTAAAGAGCCAAGAGATGGAAATAGCCTAATTAAAACAGCTGATTAGTTCTGCAATATTTTTTTTTTACATTTGTGTACACTTTAATACACAGAAAGTAAATTGGAGGCTTTCATTAATGGGAAATTGTGTTTTTACTTTGATTCATTATGCTGCAGACAGTTATTGAACTGATCTGGCCAGACAGCTGGAGCATACAATGGTCAACATCTGGAGAACTAGCCCTGCTCTGACTGAAATTATGCAAAAAGGAGAGAAAGGAAGGCTGAACGATTCGTGCAGAAGCCGTAACACCTCACTGCTCCTCCCTGAGTTACTGTGAGCATTAACAGCTCCCACCTTTAAATAGGAAAATAACTCATAAATCTGTGAGGTTTAAGGTGTTTGGAGAAAAGGACAGAGAAGAAAGCCAGGGTGATGTTTGATGGACTATAAAGGAGAAATAAATAGAAAAAGGTGAAAAATGGAATCTGATGAAGTGAGGGAGAGGCAGAAGAGAATGGTGAGCAAAGTATTTAGGAAAAATACCTGAGGGATTGGAAACAAAAGGTAAACAGATGAAGGCAAATGGACAAATGGAGACATACAGTCATTACAGTAGCTGAAAGCTGTGAAGGCGGCTGAGACGGACATCAAAAGAAGAAAAGGAAAGAGTGACATGCTGGGCAATTTGACAGGGGGGAAAATAGGATGGTAAAGTATTTTCACCTGTGTTCTTTAGTCCTTTTATTCCATTTTCTCATTTTGCCAAGCACAAAGCCAGCAGGTGGAAAAGTGGACCACTCAGTTTGTGATTATTGCACCTTGTTTCTAAGGTAACTGAATTTATATCTTTAGGGAACTGTTCAGCATTAAGGCCAAAATGAACCACTTTTCTTTCAGATAAAGATGTAACAGTAAAAGTGTGGCGTCAAACATTAAAATTTACAATCCATTTTAAGTTCAGAATGTTCTGCTTGGTCAGTATCAGTATAAATCACCATTTATAAATCTCTTTTCACTGTCCTTTCATCATGTGATTTACTCATCAGTCAATGGCATAAAGCCTCTGCCAGACATTTACGGCATGAGACCTCAGCACCCAACAAGATATAAAGGTTATTAAGGTGTATTCACATTTGATTGCCTTTATGAACTGCCAGCTCCATAACTTGAGGGCGGGGGATAGTTAATGTGAAGCAGATGTAAGATGTGAAGAAAGTGACAGCCTCAGAAAAACTACTGGTAGTGGAGTAAAAGAAGTACGCGCTTGCAATGTGGAAGAAGCATGTCGGCAGAGACGCAATGTAAAACAGCTGAACTGCTTCTTTGAGTTAGAAGCACCTTCAGCATGAGAGGTAGGGTGTGAAAAAGAAGCTGAAAGTGTTTTACTGCTGATGCGATTATGGAAAGTGTGCTACCAGAGCTTTTTGGTCACTAACGGCTCTTTTACTGTCATCAGCCGAGCATTTTGTGTGGGTAAATTACACCACAAGGAGTTTTCATGACCTCCTCTTACAGTATATCCCCACATGTTAATCATCACTGTGGTGAAGCATGCTGCTGTCTTAACATGAGCGATTAACAGCTAATGAGCTGGGCTTTCAAAACAACCACAGTTCGGTATCATTTTGGTGAACAGAAGACTTTAAATGGTTTAATTCACTGGTGATTTACTGTTTTCTTTGGTAGTATTGGTTTGTCTGCATGGATAACTGCACTTATTTATCTTAAACCATCCTGCTCTGACATCCACAGGGAAATATCATTAACACAGACAACACCACAGTTTTCATCAGATGCTGCACATCTGCAGCACATCTGTTTTATGTGTGTTTACAAAAAAATCACATGGAAAATGAGAAATAAACTCAATTTAAATACTAATAGTATAACATCATGAGTTTAAATACGCAGTTGAAGCAGTTTTGAAGCGATTTGTGTTGTTTTTCTATCAATTTCTACACTTTTTAATGACAAAAGTGGAATCACCAGTGGTCACTTACCTTGACCCAGAGCCACCGAGGACAAGAAAGAGAAAAGTACCAGTTTAATTAATTCCAGCATTATGATAATGCTTGTAAGTAACAGATGATCTTTTTTCCCCTCTCTCTGATCCTCTACTGCAGTGATACAAATCTAAAAAAAAAGGCAGTTTCCTTATCTTGCAGGCACAGCTGCTTCAGTTTCTCAGGTGTGAGTGATGCTGCCGGTGGAGAAGAGTCTCGCTGCTACTCTTCCTCATGTGAGCTGAGCAGCTGAGTTGAAGACAGAAGCTTTTTAAAAGAAGGGGCATCAGGAGCACACACCAATCCAGCCCCTCTCAACTCACTATTGGCCAGTCAAATACAACATCTGGGTCCCTCATATCATCATCCTAAAAAAGGTGAAGGTTTGGTAGTGATGAGGGGAGGGGGTGTTGTGCACATGTATCGAAAAAGAGTGGAGCAGAATTTGTATGTGGCTGTGGTTGCTGAAAATAAAAGGGTGTTTCCCTTTTCTTCCAAGCAACATCGCAACATTTCTGATTTATTTACGGTGCTATTTTCTGCCTTGTTGCAACTTTCCTTTACAACACTGTAGTTATATTTGTCTACAGAACAGGTGTGCACATGCATGAGTGTGTTTACTTTTAAAACTGTGTTCCTGTTTCAACATGGACTAGCTTTTGCAGGTTTGACGTGTAATTTAAGATGCACAGAACATTGTGTCGAATTTCAGATTTACTTCTAATTCATAAATGTAAAGCCAAGACTTGTTAACAGCTGCATGTTAAGCTAGATTTCCGCTGCGATGTCACATGCATTGCCTCATCTGGCTTTCTGTCTCAGTGTTTCTTTATCTCCCTGACTCACACAGAACAGTCCCAGATGCTGCTTACCCTCTGGTTTGAGTTCTAGTTCAGTTTGGTTACTTTTTAACATTTGCTGATTGCATGGTGATGTGTTGCCAAAGAGTGGAAGTGGCGTCATATGGCATGCCATTCAGGAAACAGTTGTCGGAGCGCAGACACGAGACGTGCTTATGAGGTGCAAAGTAGTAGATCTCAAGTGAGCCGTGCATGTGGCTTGTAAAAGCTATGATTATTTAAAAAGGCTGAACAAATTCCATCCATCTTCTTAACTGCTTCATCCAATCCAGGTCGTGGGTAGCTGGATCTTATCCCAGCAGTCATCAGGCAGGACACAGGGTACATCCTGGACAGTTCGCCACTCCTATCAAATTCCATTTGTTTGTAATACACTTGGCTTAAACCAAAAAAAAGGGATGGATGGGTTAACAGTTCCTGATTCAGTCTCTTTCAAAATGTTTAACTGTGAAAATGAGAAAGATGGGGGGATGAATAATTTAACACATAGTGTTACAGACTAATCAAGTAGTTTCCAACTTATTTGGCCAGAGACGTACAAATTCCCAAAGTTAAGTAACCATGAAAATTCTATAAACAGTGCAGGGTTTTAGATGAGAAAATATTAATTCTTAACCCGGAGCTCTACACCATCTCAGCAGCTACGTGCTGTCAGTGAAAAATGCAGAGTGCCCCCCCATAACGTGGCTCAAAATCAGTAGCTAGGCTTCTTTTCTCTGTTGTTCCCCGGTGGTGGAACGATCTACCAAATTCTGTCTGATCCACAGTTTTCATCTGCTTTAAGGAGTAAGCTAAAGACTTAACTTAATAGGGAGCATTTCTGAACTTCCCTAAGATTGTTTTCAACTCTGTGGTGGAGTTTAGCACTGAATAAGCTGCGTGCACTTACGCGCAAGACGATATTGTGTGATGGAATTGTGTTCTTGTAACTAAACAAGATTATTGTATCTATTGTAGTAAGTGGAACAGCAACAAAAATAGATAAAGAGAAAGTAAGTAATAAAAAAACTGCACTGTCTCTAGCTCTACCTGGCATATCTTGTGTTCAACTGGACTCTCAACAGTCTGACCAGCACTTACTTATTCTGTCCCCTATTGTCTGATTTCTAGCTTTTTTTTCTTATTCTAAGATATAAGTAGTTTATGAGAAAAGTGTCTCCTCAAAGACTGTAGAGTATAATAGTTCTGGCATGTACATGTCACTTCCACAAATCAAATGAAAAATATTATTATTATTAATAATAGTATTATAATTAAGTAATAATATTATTATTAAAGTCAACCTGGAAACTGAAACATCTGCGTCATTACAGCTCTGCTAATATTGTCTGCTCCAGGTAGACTGTTTTTGAGCAAATAGAAATAATTTCTTGATTAGCACAATCCATTCTGTGAATATTCTGTGATAATAATCCTTTAGTGGCAGTTTTAGATAGCTGTACATTTACCCATAAATGTACATAAATCAACTTATTCACTGATATATTTAAATGCATCTTTGGGTGTTTCTACAAGAAATCATTATAGTGAATAATTAACCTCAATTCAAACATCTTCACTCACTTAAAATCTTTCAAATTTTGTCTTTTAAAACTTAATTCATCACAAGGAAAAAGGCACGGAAATCTTTTCTTCCATCATTTTTTGACAAATTGTATCACTTTAAGTTTACACTGTGATACCAGAACTGGATGATAAATCCATTTTTTACTCAGAGTTGCTCTCTTTTACAAACTTCATGTAACTTTTTGACTGTATTTCTTTTCCATCTTTCTCTAGATGTCCCAGCAAACTGTCAGTACTAAGTGATAAAGTCACCAGTCCACCAACAACAAATTATTCTATCACTTCATCAAAGAAGCACCTACAGTGGTGACAAGTCATTGTTTCCCAACGGGGCTGGACAGGGATGACGGACAGGATCACTGAGAGTTTGGACACGTTGCTACTCTTTCCTTCTGACAGTTAATAGGACTGAGTAAAATAAATAAAAACACATCAACATTCCTTTTCACTGACTTACTACACCCATTCACACATGTGGAAACGCACAGGGCATTAGCGCATTAGCATGCTGAAGAAGCTCCCGTGCCTTTGTATAAACATGACCTCATCCATAAACAGCACAACAGCCTCAGTCTTAGTCACTAAAATGCACAGCACTTTGCTCACTAATGACAGACCTCCTCTTCAGCTGATTATAGTCTGATCACACCTGTTTATGACTTACATTACTAAATCAGCTCCATTTGTTAGCCAATGATGTGCATCTAGGAAGCCCAATACTTGCTTGTGATGTGCTTGTTTAACTGCTCAGGCTGGTGTTTAGAGACCTTCGTTAATCTGAGAAGGCTGTGTGAAAACCTGATGTGACAATATGTTGTAATGATGTTTCAACACCCTACTGTTGCTCCAACTTTAGATATTAACGGTCCCATATTATGCTAAATCAACTTTCACGAGCTTTTAACCTTCTATTAGTGTTAATTGTACCCTAAAACAATCCCCAAAGTAGTCTTATTTTCCATCCATGTGTTTTGTAGCTTTATTGCTTTGAAAAGAAGGGTGTGGCCTAGGCAACGCAAACAGCTGGTATGGTGGAGAGTCCACCCGGCCCAGCCCGAAAACCTGAGTGTGCCATCTCCCCCAGGAAGTGTGCATGTCGCTACTGCTTGTCAACTGACACGCCCCCCGCACACCTACTACAGTCAGCGCCTCTCTGGCTGCTTAGTGCGGGAGGTAGAGATGAGCGCAAGAGGAAATGGGAGCATGAAGACATGGGAAGCCGTTCCCAGTTCCTTGTAGAGACCTCGCAGATATAAATCAGTGGTATGGCAAAACTATCGTATGGTGCATATTGCAAAATGCATAATAGTATCATAAATGTACATAGGATAGACTGAAATTGCTAATATAGAAAGTTATGGGACCTTTAAATAAATATCAAACATATATGCTAATATCTAATATCAACTCTCTATAAGCTCTGTTTCGGTTTCTATCCCAACTACTGAGGGAAATAGCTTATCAAGCTGACAGTAACAGCTGCAATGATTGGTAACTATGTGGATCTGTATATGTTGGACATGATGACATCTGCATCTCTAATTCACGTTGTGGGGGAGATTTTAGAAAAAGAACGCTCAGATATGGTACACCTTGAGATTCAACCTTTTTCTTTAATTTACAACAAGAACTGTGCAGACCTTTTATAAAAGCAAACGAGGTAACCAAAACAAAATCATACAGAAGTGCAGGCTGACCAACCAAAAGGTAAAAACAAACATAGAACATCTAAACTTGCCAACCTACACCAGATCATTTCAGCAGCACACTCAAGTAGTAAGATAAATGCAATGTAAACTTGTGAAGAGATAAGCATGAGAACATTATAGTTATTTATTCAAGAGCAAAGTCTGTAATTAGAATCCTATACATAAAAGTCTTTCTTTGCAGACTGGAAATCAAAAACAGTGTAATGCTACAACTTTTACAACTCGACTGATACTAAGCTCCTCATGCCATTCTCTAAACAGACACAACTCAAGCCACAGCTTCTAAATATCTTTCTACAGTAGCTCAACAGCACATTTGGCTAATGTGTATCCAGATCTAAACAGCTGAGATGTTAACATTAAATCACAGTAACAATCTATAAAATGCAAAGAGGTTAAGAGAGACCGCCCCGTCTCATGTGTTTCTATGTTACAATTCTATAAGATAGTCTGTTCCAGGATAGTCTGGGAGATTTAGCTCATATTTTTTCTGAATGTCGTATGGCAGGAAGCGTCCAGCCAGGAAATGCTTGCCAGAGAAATTCATAGCGCACTTCTTTGGTGCTGTAAGAGAGATGAGAACTTCTGGATTTATCCCATCCTGACTTGGCTCTTCAGCATCCCAACCTAGAGAAAAGAAAAATGAGCATTTCAATAACTTTTAGGCTGGTTTAAACAGACACTGAATTTGAAGTTCTGTGAATTCTCTCCGAGCTGACAGAAGTATAAGATTTATTCTCCATGTGTGCATCTGCACTTGGAAAACTACTCTCAGGGAGCCAAGGCTCTTGGGGAGATGTATTGTTTCTCATTTATCTCTCCACATTAGCTTGCCCCAATTCTGATATCAACACTGTTTCTAAAACCTACCTGAGGGCACATCCACACTAGCAATGGGAATCTTGATTTGCTTCAGCGTGACCAGAATACCAGAATATGGCTCCTTAATGTTGAGACAGTCTGACTCTGAGCCCAGCATGGCATCAATCACTAAGTTGTAAGCATCATTTATGAGCTGCACCTGAAAAAAACATATTTCAGGATGAATAATATGGACATTTAACCTCACAATTCACCTATTTGCCTGAATGAGTTTCTTAGCTTTTACCACCACCATTCCTCCAACCAGCAAGCTTGCTTTTTGGAATATAGACACATTGATTGTTGTTGATTACTTTTGATTATTCCTGTACATGCGCATTAGCTGTCGGCAAAAGAAATCATGCAACCTGTAGTGTTTACACAATGGAAATTGCTAAGAAGCTAAAATAAAGTCACTTAAAAGTGAACCATCTTGAACATTTATCAAACAGGGATCATGAAACATACGAACAGAAGTTTTAGGTGCGTGGTGTTTTGTTGCCTGATCCGAGCATCATGTTCCTAAGTTAATGTCATTCTGAGCTTAGTAAATAATCTGAGTTTGTGTTCTTCCCGAAAGGGAGAATGTTTAAACGGGACATAGGCCCCTATCTTGTTTGTAACAGAATAGTGATCCTAGACTCTGTGACGCACATAACTAGTCTTCAAAAGGAAGGTGTCTCCAAGTGACTGGTCGAAATTTCTTTCGGATTTCTGTGTGACAACAGATCCCTGGAATGATTCTCCCCACGTTATAACCTTGTATTTTGTCTATTATGTATTTGTCTCACTCCATGTTTTATTGTTTAACTATGTTAAACTTATTTTATTCTTGATTTAATAAATTTATACTCTTTTCAATCAAGAAACCTGACTCCTCGTCCTTGACAGGAAACTCACCACTTCAGTCAAGTTGATGAAGTTTTATACTACAGTGCAAATGAATCCCTATGTTTCCTACGGAGATACGTATTTCCGTCCGCACAACAATGACACATGAAATACACTTAGACCTTCAAAATGTTCAAAAAGAGTGAGTTAAATCTCAAGTTAATAGTAGATTAATAGTAGTAAATAGTAAAAATAGTAATAGTAATAGTAAAAATAGATGACACTACGCTCTAGTTAATATATACAATTACGGCGACGGATGAGTTTTTCTGCCTCCAGACGGAAACTATGTCAATGAGCAGGTAAACGTGACGTCACTCATCAATGTGTCTATAAGGCACTGACTCCCTGATATTGAGTGAATCAGTGGTTTCATTGCATGCTAGTTGATTCTTTTACCCAATAAGTTGGACCCTATATGAATCAATGATTTCCAGACTGAAGGCGGGTGTGGATCTAGTGTAGAAAGTCAAGTTTTTACAAAAAATGAAAACTTTTACAGACAGTTAAGTAAAATCACAGTCCTCTTGTCCTGTTTATTTTCCTTCTCCAGCTGAAAAGCTGTGGTATGTTTTATCAGAGAACATTCTTTGACTTACCAAAGTTGCAAGACTTATTCATCATTGCCAGGAAAAATAACTGAAAGCAATGCATTTTGCATTTTCACATTAGGTAAGATGAGAAGATCAATGATATTACATTATTGCTCTTGTGTAAAGCCTGCAGCTAACAGCTAATTAGCTTAATATAGCAAGAAGTCCAACAAGAAGAGGAAATGTCTCTGTCCAAATGCAACAAAAACAGAGCCATCATTATGTCCACTAATTAAAACATTAGATTTCCAGAAGCAGTTGGTGGACAACCAGCAATTAATGTCTTAGCCAAGGAAAAGTTCAATACATAAACTTTTCAGAGAACACAAACTCAGTTAGGTTTCTGTAAACGTTCATTCACTCCATCCTTTTTTTATTTAAATCCTAGTCCATTTGCTTGGAAACTCTGCTTTGTTTTGGGCATTTTAAAAGTGTAAACAAACTCTGATTTGGATTGCCTAAATGCAAATGCGGTCCATTTTAAATACATTGTGGCTTAACGACGTGGCAATCTCTGGCTGCCGATTGTGAGGCCAATAAGGAAACGGAAATACTTGCAGTTCACCGCTAGATGACTGGCTGCAATAGAAAGCAATGGCCATAGACTCCCAAGTTAAAATGTCCGATTTCACAGCTGAAATAAACATGTTTACAGAGTGGCTCCAAAAACATTTTTCGGTTTATTTGGTCAAATTTTCTGTCATGACAACCCTGGGGGAGGGGGGGAGGGGGGGGGGGGGTAATTTTTTTCTAACACTTCGGTTTCGATGTTATTTTAATCTTAAATTTAGAGGCGCGTCCAACGCTATCACTGGTTAAGCTGCGTACTTCCTGCTGGCACCACCGTAACGGAGCGCTCTCAGCTCTACCTTTTCATCCATTTTTGGATTTTCTGGGAATGACAAAACATCAAGATGGCGATGGTAGAACCCGTCTAATGGCTTCAAATCCGCTCTTTAGAAACCTATGGGTCATGTGTCGGTATGCGCTGTCCAGTAATTATATACTGTCAACGGGCTTAACACAACCATGTGTGGGATGATAGGAGGCTCTGGACGAGCGAAGTCGCGCCTGGTTGGACATGGAAGTACTCTGTTAAAGTTGTGGTAGAAATATCATAAACTTGAAACAGAAGGATCCGGCGCAGTTCTGTGTTTTGCTGTTAAGTGGTAGAAACACACCATTTCCTGCATTGATCAACAGATGATGATTCAGGATAAGGTATTTTCTTCTTTACTGTGCCCCCCACACTCACAATTGAAGTCCTCAATCAATAGTTTTGCTGACTGTTCTAGTTTGACTAGTCTGACTGTTAATTAGCCCTAATTGCAGGCTTATACAGACTTGCAGGCCAAAGGTGTGACAGTAGTGTAATTAAAACAAATGAGTCAAATCAAATATTACAGCTTGTAAAAACATGATGTTGACTCTTGTAAAACATCTCACTCAGTAAAAATGCCACTGACCTCCGTTGGGAGATAGGAGAGGAAGGGGATGTCCATCTTCTCACACTGCACCGTGAAATCCTGGTGCAGGCTGTAAGACGAACGTTTTGGGTGGTAGATGGTGGGCTCATAGTCCTACATGCAATGAGGTCATACAGAGAAGACAAAGGAAAAGAGAAAAACACAAGCAGTAAGAAAAAACAACCTCAGAAGAAAATCTCTCATCTGTGGTTTCAGCAAACACTGGCTGGGTTCAGTGTGGATAGTGCTTTAAGGCACATTTAACCTGCAGTTCACACAAATGAAAAAAACTGCTGATTGGTGATCAGAATTTGTGGTTTCTACAGTCTGCTTCCTGTGTGAATATTTCCCTCATGCACTGAGAAGAGTAGAAATCCAGACTACTGTAGCCTGTGAGGTCTGTGAAGTGCAGCAGGAAGCACCTGTGATCCATGACCTTTACACAGTCACAAAGATAAATCTTAAAACCTGTGACCCCGTGTGAGGGTCAGCAGTCTGAATGGTTGTTTATAAAAGTTCATGTTTATATTTTTATTGTTACTTTTTATTAAAAAAATACGCAATTTCTTATAAGTGTGTATACAGTGAGGCGTTCTCCTCATGTGTCAGCAGTGTTATGAAGCTAATTAAATATTCATTTTTGAAAAGTTCAACAAGCAGATCTTTGGACTATCAACTATATATTACTCAACAACTACCATTCTGCAGAATACTTCAATACAATTTTAGAGGTCTCAGTATATATTTATTTATTATAACTGCTTTATTAGAATAACAAAATGTCAGTCATGCATTGATAACACATTCATGAAAATATTATCTACTAATTTAGAATACAGTTAATTTACTGAATGTATTGATATTGCAATTATCATTATTATCATTATTTAGTCATTATTATGACCATACCAGTTGCTGGTTTATTTATTTATGTATTGTGCATAATGAATATTTAGTGCAGCTGATTTATGTTTGGTTTTATATGCAAACATTAAGCAAAAAATATGTATAGCTCAGCTCAGAAATTGATCCATTAGCTCAGTTGCCCACTATAATTATTACTATAATTGCATTGTTTTGTATTATTATAAATCACTTTGCCACCAATGTAATCTCCACCATGATCTCCACAAACCATAAAGCCCAGTAGAGCCCAATCCACTGTGTGTCTAACCCCGAGAGGCAAGCAGCAGTTATACCATTAGAATATGCGAATCTGTGGAAGAGCTCTAAATGCCCCGGGTCACTGAGCCATGAGACTGGAACAAGTAAATGGTGGAGAAAATATCTTTTTCCAGTAAATGCACACATGTAACAGGGTCACACCTCCACTCCCTGAGGGATGATGGTGTCTTGTATTATCTACATGATAACCGCAGCCAATCAAGAATGAATGGATTAGGTCCAGGGCGGTTAAAACAAAAACAACTTGTAGAATTATATTCTTTATTTTCAGTCTACAATATGCCCATTAATTTTGATATGAACGTAAGTGTTTACGTCTCCTCTTTTAGTTAGTTATGTATAAAGTTTTGATGTATAAATATTTCTGGTGGTTGCTGGGATAAGCAATCCCCATGTAACCCTTAACTTGACTAAGCAGTATAGAAAATAAAATAATGGTTTAATAAATATTTCTGACTTCTGGTGTTTGTCATCGCATTTTTTCCAATTTTTGAAAGCAGAAAAGGTCAAACATACACACAAGACGCTCCATCAACATGGACATCTTCCAGAGATTTTGAGAAGTAAGCTGGATCATTTTTTGCACATCTAATCACATTTACAGATCTGCACCAGGTTGCATGCGAGTGTAGGCCTCTATGTGTGCACATGTTAAAGTGTGCGTTTCGCTCTTCTGCCTGTGTGTCATTCCGTTGACAGGGATCACATCGCACTATGAAAAACATACGCTTTTGCATGAAGAAAACAATTTACAAGTCCTCCAGTTTCTCCAGTTAGAGCAAAGTCAGACAAGTTTGGTCCTGGTCAGATTGGTGTACTGAGCAGTCACTTTAAAAAGCAGAATAATAAAAGTTTCTTTTTAAAATAAAGGTAATATGTTACAGAGGATGAAAAAAGTCACAGAAGCAGAAGGTAAAACTGTTTAAAAAGAAAGGAGTGTAAAAATGCAGACAGAACACATGATACTTTGGAAGAAATAATCAGTTCCCAACTGTTTTTCCACATAAAGTTACAGAGAAGCTTCTTATTCATTTCTGGGATTCCAGGGTAAAAATATCTCCCTCAATGCTGACCTCTCACCCTGTTCTTGGCCTTGGAGGGAAATCGAGTGGGAGAGGAGGGAATAAGAGGGACACTCCACAGAGAGGCATCAGACTGCTTAAATAAAGCCTGCCTAACATGGTTTTAATCTGAATTATCAACATGCTGTAAATCTAGCATGTCAGACATATGGTAAAGTATGCAGATGGACTCTGATCTGAGCCAAAGACCTCTAAAACAAAGATCTGATATTTCCCCTTCAATAAAATCATAGACCAAAGCTATAACTATAGGACTAGCTAGTCAAAGGAAAAGAAACAACAATCGTGGTTTTGGAGTGTTTGAAGAAGGTTGATCATTCTTTTTAAAATGAATTGTCTTGAAATGTTGGCCAATATGCACATCAGACATCTCCCTCATGACATCACACTGTGGCTGCAGAGGTAAGGCGGTTTTAAAACATCTTTAACAAGAGTAACAATAGCATGATATCACGACTGTCTGAGCGCCCTTGCAGAGAGGGTAATGGGATAACAGCTCCAAACCATTTACAGGAGCTGAAATGAAATTCTGTAAAGCACAGTGGGCCTGTATTCAGATCTCCCATTAGCTATGAGACAAGTTCAACTTTTTTTTCTCTCAGATTGTCTTAATGACTCAGTTGAGCACCACACTGTTTTATAATTGACAAATCCTGACATTGTTGGATTGTTGTGATTCAGTTAGACTTTTGTAAGGTGTATTTACTCACAAATATGCGCAGGTGTCGAGCACACACCAAGCCAATGGAGCCATTTTGATCCGGTCCACAGATCACTAGCACTGTTGGCTGCTTCTTTGCTAGTGAGCTGAGAGGGTAGGCCTGGTGGGGAGACAAGGAAAGAGTGGGAGGGAAAAGGTTTAAAACATATTCAGCTGCTTGCTTAGAAGTAAGACAACGGGATAGAGGAGATTACAGACCAGAATATAGATGCAGCTGTTCATGGAAAACAATCGCAGGAAAAGCAATTGCCAGCAATATTTAGTATTGTTCCTCCATCTTAGTCTTCTTATACAGCTTGGTTATCCGATATGTGCTTTTGCCTCTCCATCATACTCTAAATACCTGACTGCAGCATGCCAGGAATGCCAAAAGAGGAAATGGCACCAGCATCACTGTCTATTTGGTCTAAGAGCGAAGGCTCCTTCTCATTAAAATAACCCTGACAGCAGTGGAAAAAATACCAGTGTCCTCTTGGTGGGATGCCTCCTTATATACATCACACTTTCCATCTAAATCCTGACTGCACCAAGCTGCCGGAATCTGCCTGTTATACTGGCCCCATGCTCCCTTGTAAATCACCCTGCACCTTCTTAAACCAGACAGGTATTCGCCCACAGAGCTGTCGTCCTGTGTGGATAATCCTCCATCTTCCGCATTTAAACAGAGTTTCTGTGTGTGTGAGGGTAAGTTCATGTAGGTCATGTTTCTTTTTTCCAAAGTTCCTTCATAGCAACATATACACCGCCACAATATGGATTGTTTATGCTTGTGTTTACTTTACATTAGGAGAATGATTGTTCGTTATTGCATAGGCCACAGTATAATTACATAAACTGGAAGAAAAACTTAGTTTATGAAGACATTTTATCCAATTAGAGCCCAATAAAAGTGTGTCAAAACACAAGAAAGAAGACCAATTATCCCACTTTTACCTTTTCATTAGGTGTCTACAACTGATGCTTCATTCATTAGCTGCAAATTACAGCCCAAACATGTAAAACAGGACTAAAAAAAGACATGTTTGAATACAGTTGATCCAGTAAGAATTCATTTACCTATATTATATAACAAAATAATAAAATGAAATCATTACCTTTCCTGCGTTGTGGATAATAAAAAGTAATGATACTCAATTACATACAATGTTTTTGGTTAATTCAAATATTAGAGATGTCACTAAAATAGGCTGAAATTTCTCTACTGTGTGTAAATTCATTTACTTGTACTTTCAGTGCTGTTTTCTCTACAGTACAAAGTTTATTAGAGAAACAGACCATCCCCCACACTGGATAATTGGATGGATAACAGGACTCAGGGTGCATTAACTAGAGCAATGAATCCAGGATAAGAGACAGCTGCTTTTTTCATCCTTCTAACAGCTCAGCTCAAAATCATCACACAAAGTCAGTGAGATGGAAGAGAGACCGTTGTGGCTGACGTGGGCTGCAGAGCTGATAGCAACATAAAGGCGGATGGAAGATAGTGATTTAGAAGTAATGATTAGAAAACATTAAAACAAGGTTTCATTACTAAAGTAAACATGGAAGAATGTAATCAATGCTGATAGACTGTTCAGTAGCAAGATAAATTATTATTACACACTTAAATGTAATTTCACTTGGAGAATAAATAAAGTGTTGCTGTAAAATTTTCACTTGAAAACAGTCAAAGGTTTATGCGGTAGGATGCATTCTCTGAATGTCTTATTTTAAGCCCTTTCTGCGTTTCACGTGTTCACGATGGCAACCTGTGCATCAGTCTGTGTTTTAAAGGGGACAAACCCAGGGCACTTTCACCCACTTATGTTAAGTGTGTTTTAATTCATTTTGCATCATTGTTTTCCGCCCCTCAAATTTGCAGTTGCTCTACTTTTTCCAAGTCACAACAGGCAGCTATTTTCAGTTAAAATCCACTGATAAACCCCATTATTTCCTTGCATGGCCTGTGGCAAGTGCCAGAAAGACAAGGTCAGTAGCTGGCATTGTAAAAGACCCAGATTGTTTTAAATGTATGT
>JBAMHX010000016.1:20520948-20533478 GCA_037177515.1 Pseudomugil tenellus
AGTGTTAATGAGCAGTTGGGCAGGTGTACCTAATAAAGTGGCCGGTGAGTGTATATATATATATATATATATATATAGCATTTGTGAAGTAAAAGCTATTTTTCCTAGAAGCTTGTTAAAACATGATCTCACGACTGCATAAAAGTAGCACAAAAATTAGGTTATATGAGAGATAAAGGTAAGAATGTAATGCAGAATGTCTTTTTAGCTCATAAAAATAAAATGAGAGTAAAATGGCATCCACAAACCAAAATATCCATATAACACAGAATAAAGTTCAGTAGTAGTTGTTGCTTCATGTCTATGAGCTGTTGAGAGAAACAGGTGCTTTTCATTTTGCCTTACCAGTCCTTTTATTCATCCATCCACAGTAATAACAAGAAAAGTAAAAACAACTAAAAAAAACAACTTCTAATTCTTGGTGAGGTTTGTTATAATAATTGTAAGTGTTTGCATATAAACATGACTATAATTTTGAGTAAACTACCAGTTATAGCCTGATTATGTAGCTTTTGTGTAATTTTACTTTTAAGGGAAGCTTCATCTTCAAACACAATCCACTCAAACTAGTCATTAATTCTGAATTTAGCTTTAAAATCCCTAAATAAAGGGAATAAAGCAATTAGCTTAAAAAAGATAACAAGCTTTTCTAATAGTCTTAGTTTGTATGAACTTTGTTGATCGTGCTTGTAGTGTTCATGAATAATGAACAATAGATAATAATAATTATTAGATTAATTAAATAAAACTTGCAACGGTAATATTACATCATAGAATATTGAATGTTACAGCTTTTTGATCATCATATGAAATGCAACTTGCAACTATGAATCCAATTTCTCTGTGTTCTTCATGTGTTATGCAGATATTTTCTTTCCATCTACATTGAAAGCCTTGAAATACTTTGAGATTAAAAATCTTTGTTCATTTTGATTCCAAAAACAAGTTAATTGGTTGAAACAGCTCTGCTGCGGGAGCATCTCCTGTCAAGAAACAAACAAACAAACAAAACACAGACTTTACTTAATTGTTTTGCTTCTATATTTTCCTGAGGTATTTATTCTGTGTATAAATATTTTGTGATCTAATTTTAAAGGTGCTTCAGGCTTTTCAATATGAGCTCAAAATGATTCTTTAAAGCTATTCTTTTTTTCTAAGATTGCTTAAATTTTTAAGCATTGTGTAATTTTAGAATATTTATTTAAAACTTTTATTGCTGGCAGTTCTAGTAGGTAAACACTGGGTCTAACTTCAGGAATGGGTCCAGCCAGACAAATGGCCTTTAGAGTGCAGGGCCAACAACAGAGACCCTCCACACAACACACCTAGAAGGAAATATGTCTGTGTTGATTATAATAACATCTCTAGAGCAATGTGTCTTTGAAATAAACTATAAAGGCACATGAATCTTCCTCCCCAATCAACGTGAAGTACACACTGATCCCGAGAAAACGCTTACAGGGGCCTAAAAACACAAAAATATTCACAAGAAAATACAACCTTTAATATTTGTACTCGAAGACCAAACTGAAGTCCGGGGGTCCACTGTAAAACTACAGACTAATGTATGACTATGTGGTAAAAAAAATGCCTCCTGTCTCCATTCAGGTGTTGAAAAGCCTCAGACTGATACAGAAACACACACAGTCTAGGGCTGGTGGTTCTGGCCACTGCTGTTGGAACACTAAAGGGATTACTTACAGAAAACCTATAATCTAGCTGGCAGTCAGAGGTGTAGGTGCGTGTGTGACTACACACACGCTTGTACATGTGGTAGCCAACAGCAGCAGGCCAGCAATGAAATCAGTGAAATCAGACTGTCTGCATCTCTTTCTACTGTAATTTTCCTTAAATAGCAGTGATGTCATGTGAGCAGTAGCACGCTGCAGGCGGCTGTGGGTAGCCGGGATCTCTAGCATCCAGGCTATGTTTGTCTAGTAAGACTATGCCGTGGAGTCTGGTGGTGGAGGGTCAGGCAAGAGCCCAGCAGTGGATGATGATAATAAAAAGGAAGTGGATGTGGTGGGTTTAATTACACACTCTGAGTGGAGAACAAGAAGTATTTTCTTCTGACTGATGCTGCCACACAGCCTGCATATGATTACTTTTTTAATCTTCTTATATTCTTCTGGAATAAGGCGCATAATTAACCTGATTTTTGTCACCTTTATCCATTTGTTTGCCTGCTAACTTGTTCTTCTATTCTTTCTTCATTCGCTTTTCTTTCCATCCCACTTAAGAGGGGCTTCGTGTATCTTGCAGCTTGCAGACTCTTATTCATCACAGACTGTTTAACAGCCTACTGAGGAAACCAGTATGGCATCAAACCAAGCCAGTGGTCTGGTCAAAGACAACAGCCCTCCACTGACTCATGACTCTGCTTGACACAAACCAGATCACAGCTAATTGAAACAGCAGGCACACCAGAGAAGAGCTGCGGTTACAGACTGGTACGGTTTGGTAAAGAAACGCAGCCACAAAGTGAGCTCAGGTGTTCTGCCCAGAGGTTATCTTCTCAAATGTTTGGGAAACAGTTAGACATTCCCTATGCATAGCAATCAGACGTTATGTTTGGACATTTTTTTGCAAATTAGAAAAGTGTAAGTAGCAGCAGCTGTGACCTTTTTACCCCTTTGTACAATCAACAGTACGCTGCAGGGACTAGCTGAGGTTCGTGGCGATTACAGAGGCTCAAAGTTACAGAATGTGAAGGCAATGAGGTGAAACTGGTGAACTTTGGAAATGATTTGCTTAATATAGTTTTGTCAATGGTAAAGGCTCTTGAAAGGATTAGTGTGAAACTGGATTTTCTAGGTCAGGTACTCCAGCTTCCTCCTACCATCCACATATATGCATGTTAGGTTGATTGGTCATTCAGCATCGTTCTTAGGAGTGAATGTGTGTGTGTGTGCGCTTGTTTGTCTCTCTGTGTTGGCCTTGTGATGGACTGGTGTTCAGGATGTACCCTGCCTGTTCCCCAGTGATTGCAGGGATAGACTCCAGCTATTCGCGACCCTTTATTGGAAGAAAAGGTTCAGATAATGGATGAATGGGCGTCCAGGTCAGAGTCTTAAAAAAAGCTTGAACTTTAAAGTAAATTAAAGGAAATTAAAAACAAGGATGAAATCATTTTATTTTAACATTTTCACAAAAACATTTTTCTGCAAGAATAATGAACAGACTTACATTAGGCCCCACAATACCTAACTGTAAAAAAAATGAAGAGATAAGTTAGTTATAGTAAGAGAGCAGCAGGTTTCAGACACAACACATCATTTTCAGCTGATACTGTAAGAGTGTTTGGGACCTATAGTTTAATGGTGCAAAGAAATAAGCCTGGAAATTCCGTCTGTCCATCAATTATCTACCACTTACTCCGGAATGTGGTCGCGGCAGGGTACAACTCGGACAGGCCGCCAGTCCACACGGAAACACACATAGACAAACAACCATGCACACACAATTTGGACTATGGGAGGAAGCCCTAGTACCTGGAGAGAACCCACGCTAGCCTGGAAATTATAAGAGAAAATTCAAGCAAAGGGTTCATTTCTCAGAAAATAAACAGCTCTGCAATAGCAACATCCTGGAATGATGTTATTTATCTCAGTTGTTATTTGTAGCATTAATACTGGATGGAGCGCTCTCTTGGGGACACACATCTTGATTAGATGAGAGGATGTGGAGGCATTGATGGATTTATGAGTTCACCTCATGCTAAATGATAAACAGCAGAGAAGTTAAACTTACAACACAGTAGGTGAGAAGGATTATGTACAAACCTTGGTAATAGCGAGAGCACACGCCTGTCCCCAAATCTCTATCAGCTGTTGTTGTCCAAACCTGTAGTCTTTCAGCAGTTCTGCCTCTATAGCTGCTGCCTCCCCTTTGCTGACAGACAAAGAATAATAAATGTGCCTATTAGTCATCATTACCATGAATAATAAACAAAAAACAGCAAAAAAATCTGTTTAGCATGTTGCGAGAAAAGCGTGGGATCTGAAATGTGAAAATCATCTGAGCCAACATCAGCTCTTTTTTTTATCTTTTCTTGCAAAAGCTTATTTTAGTTTTGTTGACTTTCATTTGGGGCAACATGGTGATGGTCAAACCTAAGGTCTAACAGCTGGCCAGCAACTGAGAACCTGCTAAGTGCATGGTTCTTTTTCATGCTTGAGTTGTTTTCCAGTGCGCAGCTTTTTCTTCCCTAGCAAGCATGGTTGGTGATACCGACAATGAACCTGTCTAATATACATATGTATGTATAGAGAGAGAGAGAGAGAGAGAGAGAGAGAGAGAGAGAGAGAGAAAAGAGAGACTGTCCACAAACATTTAGGATTTTTGTTTTTTTGTATGATATTAGATTGTCCCCACTAAAAACTTTTATAGATTAACTTTATATGACCTTCTCTTAACTTTTAAATAAACTTGTACAACTTTTAAATGCTCAAGTATGTGTTGCACAACATGTTGTTCTTTAAGACAGGTTTTCAAACTAGAGGTCGGGTCATTTCATAGGGTCCCAAGATAGTTGTGGAAATATAGTCCATATTTACAAAATTAATTTGAGAATTTTATCAGGGATGAAAAAAATGTAACTGTTAATTCTTTTAAATATGTGAAATTAGGGCCTCAATGTTTTAGCCCATTAACACATAAAGTCATTAAACAGGCCATGTCAAAATTCTGAATTTGATATTATATGGGATTGATGCATGTAGGTGCGTTGTCACAGTCAATTACCAAAAAAAAAAAAAAAAAAAACACTTTATTATCCATGTTTCTGGAGAGTTTGGTGGTTTTCCAGTCTTAAATTTTAAGGATGGCTGCAAGATTAACCATTTGATGTATCACACAATGAATCTCTCATTCATCACATGGGAGTGGAGGTCACGAACACCAAGGTATGTTTTCTTGGGAGTCATGGCTCAAAACTTTCAGAGCTACAACAAGGCCAATTTCCACCAGGTGTGTGTGTGCCGTGGCCTCTGGAGCAACTCATAGTTGTTTCAGTCAGTGGTTTGGCTTACACTGAGTGTGCTGCAGTATGTGTCAGACACGCATCAGAAGCACCTCGTCGCAGCTTTCAGCTATTCATGTTTTAATGTAACAGATAGGGTCAGATAGAAAAACAGTCACAGGTTCATCGGGTAAATTTCTAAAAGAATAGACCTCATACAGATATGTGATTGCTGAACTATTCTCTGTGTGTTTTTTTGCTATTTTTCCACCATGAATGACAAGATATGTATCCTGCCAGCCGTGAATAACAAGTTTTACATGACACAACAGAACTTTTCTAAGAACAGCAAAAAGTAACTTGTATAGACTTAACCATCAACACTGGTGAAGAGTTTAACATAGTTGGTAATATAAAAATATTATTTTTGATCCATACTACCTAATCACTCAGGTAAGCTGTCCATAAAGAGCAATTAAAGGGATACCATCTAACTTTTGAGCCAAACATTAGCCTAATGTGACAAAAGCTGGATTATTTTTTAGGTCAATATACAACAATTGATGTGTGTTGGTACTCCAAAGGGGCTGCCCTCTTCATAAACTAGTCGTTGCAACTTTGCAGGACCGGTCTGTCTCTGATGGGATCATGTGACTTTGAGGCTCTCCTCCTCCATAAATGCAGAGGTTTTGCTTTGTGCTACTTTTTTATTCTCTTTGTACAAAAGTTTCTCATGGCTGAACCAACTAAGAAGGTGAAAATGGTGTCTGAGGAAGCCAGAAAGAGAAAGTAGTAAAAGGAATGCTCAAGAGGAAAAACATGAGTCAACTTTGGCAAAATATTTGGTCATTGGAGTCTGAACCCACCTTTTCTTTGCCTCAGTATTTTAGACGGGATAGTTTGCTCTCTGCCTGTTGCAAAAACATACCAAATTTTGATGTACTTTCTCACTTTCAGCTCGCATTTAGTTAAACAATGGCAATAAAACTCTGATGAGCTGCAGAATGCTGCAGTATGTGTTTCTTTATTTTGCTGTTTAGTAGAAGCTAAATGCAGCTTGTTTATCTTAATCAGGCATAGACAAAAGGTTCTTAAACATTGCATAAGTTGGGCCGGTTTAAGGTGTTTAAGGGCCTGACAGTCCCTCCTGCGAACCTGACATGGCAGGCAGGTTTGCCAGGGAACACACCAGCCGGCAGGACCCCATGTGGCCTCGCTTCCCAGCCATCAAAGCCTACAAGGACAGCTCAAGCACAGAGCCTGGCAAGTTAAAGGCTCTAGTCACCACCTACACTCAAATCACTAAGATGGATGGATTTTCGGAGCTCGGCTTGCCAGCGGGTTCCTCCTCTAGAGCCCAACCTGTCTGCAGCCTTTGGGATAAGGTGAGATGACACGCCAGACAGCAACCCTACCCTCCTTCATCGAGAGACCAGGTAACCACTCGGCTCACCGACCAGTCACATGCGCCTTCTAGTCCTCAGCCACAGCTAACAACATCACTAGCTTATGCTATCTCCAAGATAGCTGAGGACCCCACCATCTACGTGGACCGGGCCAAGAATGTGGCAAATGCTGCCAGTGCAATTTTAGATCGGTGCGCTGCCTTGGCAGTCACTGCGGCAACACGTGATCCACCAGTACATTTGCCTTCACATTTCCTCCAATGTCCTGCCGGAATTCAGGCAGGATCTGCTGGACGGTCCGATCAGCCCAGACTGATTGTTTGGACCCCAGTTCCGGTCCCTCCTGGACCACCTCAACCATTTTCACATGAGCCACCAGCTCCATCCAATGCCGTGCGTCAGCCTTCCCAGCGGCCTCCTCAGCGGGTTCTCCTGCTTAGACAGCTGGCCTGTGCCTGGACCAACCCATTGAACCGCTCATAAACAAGCTTCATGTTCCGAGCAGTTCCGCTGCTATGGAAGCACACACATCCCCCCACACTATCTGGATCAGCCACCTCTGATCTGCTGGCTCTTCTAACCCTGGCCTTAGTCCTTCAGGGTTTCCAGCCTGGGCAGAACCGATCATTTAGAGATCATGTACCAAACGGATCAAGGGTTCTCCATAAAATTTGAGAAGAATTCACTACTGTACTCCTAGCTTAGTACATGGTCTACCTGGGCGTGGAGTTGAATTCGGTCACAATGAGAGCTGGGCTGTCACAGTAAGGAGCCTCCAGCTGACAAATTAGCTTCACTGTGTCACCCCACACAGCATGGTGACAGTTATGTGGTTGCTGCATGTTGTCAGCAGGACATGTGGTGGTACCACTCGGCTTGCTCCACATGACACGGTTACATAGGTGGTTTGCATGGCTCCAACTCAACCTGGTACGTCAAAAAGGGTGCATAGTTGTAGTTCCCTTTTCTGTAGCAGAGGATCTCAACTACTAGTGGAACACTGGTACTCTAAGCAGGCCTTCAGCCCACATCTAGGTCTTCATGGATGCGTCCCTCTTGGGATAGGGGGGCACTTGCGGTAGGAGGACAGTAGCCAGCCCACATGTCTCTCCACAGAAACATGCTGGAGTTTCTCATAGTGTGGAAGGTGGTTCAGCATTTTGCTCCTCTGTTGCAAGACCAACACATTGTGGTCCACACGGACAATCTAGTAGCAGCCGGGACAATCCCCAGCTAGGGGTGGATGCGTTTGCACAATGCCTATGGCCTCAGACTTTACTGTACCCTTTTTCCCCTGTCCTGCTGATCCCCGTAGTTCTAGACCAGATTGCAGAGGAACAACTCTCTGTGATCCTGATCGCTCTGGAATGCACAACATAAATGTGGTACCCAACCATGGAAGTTCCCTTGGTGCTTGGATATGCTGTCTCAGGCAGGAGGCACAGTTTTGTACTACCCAGAATAGGCCAACGTCTTTGGGTCTGGGCTCTGAGAGGGAGCACTTCATGGGTCTCAAATTTTCCCAGAATGTCATTAACCATCCAGAGAATGGAATAAGGTCATGCTACCTTCACGCATGTTGCAGTATGTCTATTGTGATACTGTACAGAGCCAGTGGGGCATAGACTACATCCAGCTTTGCCTTTAAACCCACTAGCGATAGCCTTAAAGGAGGACTATTACAAGAAACAAACAAAAAAAAAATCCAGAGATTCAAGATGGCATTACCGTTTTGTGGATTTGTTTATGACATCTGCCTTGTAAAAATAATTTTAAACAGAATGCTGGGTTACACCCCTTTTATGCAGCCCAGTGTGGGCCCATACTCTGGGTGAGCGTGGACTAAAAGTCTCCAGTGCTATGCACATGCGTGCAGGGATAAGCTCACTAGTAATACCCTTAAAGGGCTGCACTTATACTCATAGTATCTGGGGTTACCATACATAACCATTGTTTTGTAAACACTTTTATTCAGCCATGCTCAATAGCTCGAAAATTTCAATAAATATCAAAGAAGTAGCAATTGGCAAACGGGCTGGTTTAGCAGTACACCTGCACTGTCTCATAGGCTATGGGTTCACGTCAGATGTTTTCATAACAAGAAGTTACTGACATGAGTTGTTCCAAAGGTACTTGTTCAAAAGTTATTTTGAGAGCTTCGTGTGGCCTGTGGGAAGTTACAGTTTTATCACCCCTAATGACCAAAAGTTACAAGGTATCCTTTTAGTGATATATTAAAAGAATGTGTTTTTTGTGATCTAGCTGATGGCAGACTACCATTGCGGGTGCCCCATGTCTAACATTTCCTGTGTGAGTTGACACATCGCAAAAGTCAAAATGAAACCCTGGCACAGCTAGAACATGGGGCACATTGACTCAGTGGAAATTGGCCACAAGAAGGTGATTGCAAAAAGAAAATTTAAAAAACTAAACAAGCTGAATCAGAATTTAAACACTGAATATTCTTTTTTACTAATAACATTTTTAAAACTCCTATTATCTTATTGAATTTCCCCCTGGGATTAATAAAGTATTTTTCATTTTCATTTAATTTAATTGAATATTTTGATTTCATTAGATTAACCAAACACCTGACACATGACATTACTTGGATATTAACATTAACTGTTGTTAGCTTTTAGTTGCTAAATGCTACATTACCTAACTGTGGTTACCTTTTGGCTGCTAAAATCTCCATTAGCTGACTGTTGTTAGTTTTCTTTCAATTAATTATTATAGATGAAAGCATTATCATTTTGTGAATGTCCTATATTTAATATTTCATATCATTGCATGATTAACTGCTACATTATCTGTAGGCTACATTTCACCGAAAAGTTTTATATCCTTTATCCTATATATCACTTTTACTTGATAAATTTTTGCTATTGTTATTGGCAGTAGAAGTAGCAGTTTGACACTAGTTTGTAGACAAAGCTGTTCACTCACTTAAATAATAGTTGAACTATGAAAGTATGCAGTACAGTAATAAATTAATTAATGTAAATCAATTAAATGTAATTAATGTAAACTTCAATGTCTTTTAATATATAAAGTCCTTTTTTAAATACCTTTGGTTAAACCCATTTATACTGCATTTTGGTTACCAGGTACACAGATTTTTTTTCATGATTTGTTGTTTATATAGATGCTCACCTTCATTCTTAGTTTTGCTGCACAAGCTTAGGTAACAGGATTTCACACATTAAATAATAGTCCAAAATAGTGAATGGAATCAAGTAGGCTATATTTTTCTGAAAACTAATTTGTAACACTACTGTGCATGCAGGCTTGAGTGGTGGCCATATGTAATCAAGTAAAAAGCTTCAGGGAATGGGGGTTAAGAGATACTCTGAGAGGTTTAAATGGGAATTTTTTCTTGTAATAAACCTTAACATCCTCTGAGTAATGTGACCATGATGCTCAAAACAAACCATAAACTGATAAGAGAAGGCCTACTTTACACTCATTCTACAGATGCTTATTTGTGGCTGTGTTTAAGCCATGAATACAGCGACTAATTAGCTATGAATGCAATAATGATTTAATGTTGATCATGTCCTCTTGGACTTCTCTGCGCACTCTCTTGGGCTTCATTGTGCACTGACAGTGGGACTAATGCTGCTGTATGAGTCTTATGGTGCTAGAGAATTAGATGACGTGGCCTTAAGTGTACATGTGTTACCTGATATTTAAAGTGTGTAGAGTGAGAACAAAAGGTGTCTGCCTTCTGTATTTTAGATTCTGTAAGATCCATCTTTTTTACTCTACAGACACCTTGTGGTTCTTGTCAGTACTACACTCTCAAAAAGAAAAAAAACTTAGAGTTCAGGTAGAAGTAAATGGATGTTTGTTGTAGGTTTTACTAATTTTAAATCAACCTCAAAGACAATTGATAAAACCCTACAGCAGAAACAACAGCATAGCAATCAAAGTGCAATTTAATGTTGTTATTACCATCCAACATCTTATGTCTGCGCCAAACCAGTAAGAGATGAGAAAAGAATCAATGCACAAAATCAATAAGGTTCATCTAATCAGCACCTACTGAATGAGGTCATTCCATTATGCGCCACATTTTCATCTCTTAAAAGAGATCAAGAGCTCTTTGTGTGAGTGTGAATGGGCACACAGCAAGTATTCATGCATGTTTAGATTTCTTTGCGTTACATCATTTGTGCTCTTTTTCTTCATACATCCTATTTCTGCATAAAAAAAACAAAAGGAAGCACCAAAAAGCAATCACAGCATATCAAAATTGGTTCATAGTCTTAGAAATTTAGACATGCGTTCAGACAAACAGCAAACCTTATAAAGAATTGTGGATAAACTGTAAGTGGCATCAAAACAAACTATAGACTTCTGGTGGTTTTATGTAATAACAATGTATTAGGTTACAGTTATTAATCATTTCAACTTATTTTCAGGAAAAGGTGATTGAGGGTGAGCAGGTGAATGTGATTGTTGTCTTTTTTATGCTCTACAATTACAGTGAAGGATTGTATCTGCATCTAGTTTTTGTGTTTTCTTCTCTTTCCAACCATTTTTATCTGCATGTGTGTGTGCATGCCTGTGTGTATATACGTGTCTAAAGGTAGGTGCACACAAGCTTCTCTTCTGTGCCATTCGGTTCTTTTCTCCATGGTGACAGCATGGCAAATCCGAAGCCTGCTTCCTCTCCTTCTGGGTTCTTATAAGACACAGCAGTGTGCATATGTGTGTGCGTCTTCATGTGTGTAACAATCCTGTGTATCCAAGTGGGTCTCCTGGCATTTACCTGTGCCAGTGGAACGGCAGCAGCTGTCACCCATGGCTCACCTCAGGGATGTTTCCTGAGTCACTGTGACAAGCTGATCTTTGGAAAGTTCACCTCAGTCCACAGGGTTTGCTCTGTTATGCTGTACCTAACAGCACCGGCACTTCTTGAGGCTTCTATTAAGCTAAACTGGTTCTGCATAAGAATCTGGTCATTTTAAAAATGGGATGGCTTTAAAAAGAAAACAGGCTTTACTTTGAATGGGTGGGCAAATGTTAGCCCAGGACTGAACAGCACAGTAAAAGTGCTGCTGCTGAACAGGAAAACACTATTGATTTTTCACATTATTGACAGAACAATGTGTTGTGGGTGTGACGCTCAGTGGCTGCCAGTTTTAGCTGGCTCTACCAGGGGGGAGCGGCACATAGTGTTCAGGACAGAGGACTGTGTCATGCCAAACACAGCATGTTTTTTTTCAATTACCGCTTTTCATTATGCTCATTATGCATCAAAAGTGTTCATCAAACTGAAGTTATGTTAAAAAAAAACTTAAATGATTTTTGAAAGAATCTGCAAAAGCATAATACAATAGGTTATGAAAAAATTAAGGATGCAAATATTAGCCAATCCTAGCTCCTGTGTATGTGAAAGAAAGAGAAGGACGGCGGGGCGGGGGCGGGTGCTGTAGCTGTTGAAAAGATGTTGTCTTTGAGTATTAGCTTCTGCACCTGTAGCCAGAGCAATACCACAGCCAGCGGGATTTCCCTGGAGGGAAGGTTGATTTCCCCATGCTGAGCATGATGTGCTCCTGCGGTATGTCACCTTCTTTGTAGCACTGCTACACTATGATCACTACCTGCTTAATGAGTCTGTTTACCTTAACACATGAGATGAGGACAAATTAAGCTTTAATGGTCACAATGGGGTCTTTGGACACTGCAGCAGAAAATGGGAGGAAGGAGAGTTTATCACTATGGCAAAACAGCTTGAGTCACTGTTAAAAAAAAGCTTAAGCATTTAAATAAACCTAGATAAAAGTCTTTAAAAAGCTGTAAGCATATATCAGTGTACCATGTTATATATATAGTATATATAAATGAATATAAGTAAACAAAGAGAGTACTAAAAGTATTGCGCTGACATGCTAAATTAATCGTGAAATAGCAGCAAGTGAACTCTACAAAATAATATGTATTTTTTCTGTATAAGGCTGTGAACATTGTGGCATCATGAGTTGAACACCTTCCTGCCTCAGAGGAGCTTCTGAGGACTATGTCACCATCTCATTCTGTTTGACTCATTCTCACCTTTCTAGAGAGACTGAAATTTTATGCAGATACATTTTTCCTTCTCTGTTTCCTGCCAGAACACTGTATGGAAGACAAATTTTATCTATCTATCTATCTAT
>JBAMHX010000016.1:20533578-20550016 GCA_037177515.1 Pseudomugil tenellus
ATATATATATGTTTATTTTAGTTACATCTTTATTCAACATAATTCTGCATACATCAACCCAAAAGGTCAGAGGCAGGTCAGGAGGACGCCGAGTCTAGGACAAATGGCTACCCGACCCAAACAACAACCCCTTTCCCACCGCAGACCCTGCCGGGTGCACAGGGCGCCCTGGGTGTGCAGAGCCCCAAGAGGCTGGAAGTAACCCCCCCCCACATCCCCAGGCATAGGAGCCGACCAGCGCCAGTGGCCTTAGACCGCTACCCGCCAGGGGCCAGTCCGCCCCTAGCACACCAGATGCCCAACCCTGGGAACCTGCCCTCAACCCATACACACACCCACCCATCCACACACAGACAATGACCCATCTATACAACCCTATCCTCTTCTCTCCACCCAACATCTTCCACATCTACGCACCCAAAGACCCATCCGACCACTCACTCTCCCCCCTCCTGCACCCACATAACCTCCTCCCCAAATGACAAACTTCCTGACTCCCATCCATTACCATCCCTCCCACTTGCCTCCCCCAGCTTTCTACCCCTCCATTCAACTCACGCACTCACACACATTCACCCATCTAGTCTTTGTCATGCTTATCCGCCCACACACTTCCCCCCACCTATGCCCCAGCCCCAAATTTGCCCCTCTGTGAGACCGCTCCAGTAGGCAAGAGGATAGGAAGGCCAGTATAATGTAAAAAATTACCTCATCACCCCGCACTCCCCCCACCCATTGATGATTGTGAGATGCGTGTTGTATGTAGTTAAAGTTGAGGGGCAAAAACCACACCATGGTAGGGGCAGTGCCACCTAAGCGACCCCGCACACTATACACTTCACATTACTCACCCCTCAAGAGCTGATTGTATGTTATCTGTGATTAATTTTAATGTGCAAATGTATTTAAACTGTGAAGCTACCAGACAACAAGTGAAGCAACCTGGCCACCCTGATCGCCCCCTTACCACACCTGGCATGCGTAACCGCCTCCCATCTCCCTATCTATGTGTATGATGGTGTATGGGAAGAGTGAGGAGCTTGGAGATGTAAGACCAGAGGAAAATGCATATTCCTCTATATGAACTGCTGTCGGCAGTAGGCGTCTCCCCCTGGGACCCCCGCACCAGGACTACCAGCTTTATTAAAGTCTCCTTCTCTTTTGTGATCTTTTTGTGGAATATGTTTGAACCTTTGTGTTTTTGCTGACCTACTTAGTCTAAGTGCGTTATACATTAGCCTACTGCTATCAGTTTGTATAGGAGGTCATTCTTTTAAACATTCTTCTGTAAAATCATTTTGGTGTGAAATAAAAGCAGGGGGTGAAACTAGAAAGCTTGACACACAAGGAAAAGGTTCTAGAAACTCTAACAAAAAGTAAAGCAAACTATAACTACAAAAGTTGAGCTGACAGAAGATAAAAGTTGAAGTTTTCAGCCATCCCATTTTATCATACTCAACTGTTTTCTGACATTTATGTTGCATTAACAGTGTAACCTAAAGAACTTTAATTAAATTTTTGCTCCAAAGTCATTTAAGTAAGGATTTTAATAACTATTTCTTTAATGCCATGTAACTTCAATAAAACAGAATCCAATTTTTGGTAAGATCACAACCTAACACTTCATTAAAACATACATAGCCTATCTATTAAATGCTGAAGGTTACATTCATGCGTGTAAGTCACAAGCAAGGACCACTTCTTCAATGAAATGTGTGTGATTAATCGGGATCAGTGGCAGCTACTGGGCTTGAAAACCCCTATTTATTATGGAAGAAAAGGGGGGTAGAGAAAAAGAGTGGGATGGTGGTTGCAGCACTGAAAACAATGACAAGTATGCTTGCAGGGATAGTGGGTTTTTATGGGTTACATCAGGAAAGAACCTGAGGTCTGGTACGGTTACAGAACATCAGCAGTAACAGAACCTGGAAGAGGGTAAGAAAAGAGTATAATGTTAATATAACAAAATATATATTGCTGATTGAAAAAGATACCCCCAGACTGGGTAAATCTTTCAGGATTAATGTATTTTGAACAATTGTTTGTCTGTAAAAGTAACTGCTGATCAAACTGATAGGAAGGTGTTGCTTATTCAAGCAATAATTAGGATGACACAGCTAAATCACATTCAACAGTTTATTTCAAGTGCTTAACCTGCCTGCAGCAAAGACAAGTACAAAACATTTTCCACATCATGAAATCTAGAACATGCAAACTATTATGAAATATGAAAAATGTGAAATTACTAAAGAAGAGTTACAACGCTTTTGGATTTTGGAAATAAAAAGCTAGTTTTCTCAGCTCACTTATTCACTCTTATAAAAGAGGAGATGATGTAACACAATGGATGTTCCTGCCAGAAAACTCCAAATGCATCTCCCGATCTAAACAGAGCACAATAATTACAACGCAACAAGACTCCTATGTGTTTTAATCCGAACCACAGTTTATTAAAGTGACTGTACAGCTCTGCCGCTACCAGCACTAAATTTATTGTTGTGTAATTAACTAAACTGCAGCCAACGGTGGAGAGCTGTGAATTTGAAGAGAGTAGTTCTGGTCTATTAAAGAGCAGATAATAAGTCAGACTTCTGCTTTGACGGAGGCCAGAGGGGAAATAAAGGCACAGTTCATTGGTTCTGCAGGCCTCCTCTCTTTCCCTCCCTCTACCTGTCTGCACAGCTATTATGTGTCCACCTCATGCTCCATCTCATAGTTAACAGCTCTTAGTGGTACTTTGGGCCTTTTAAACATGAATAGAGAAGCTGATGAGATAAAAAGAAAAAAACTGATCACACAAAGCATCTCTTACTTTCTGTTCTTACTGTAATTTCTATGTTCACATCTGTTGTGTTGCTGTTTTTCAGAGTGAGTACAGTGATGATTCAGCCTGAACTAAACACTGTGAAAGCTTTTGTGACTTTTAGTAACTAATTGCTGTAGAGTTCATTAGGTTTCATTTGATAAAGAGCTGTATCTGCATCAATAAACATAAGATACCTGATGATTGATAAGTTCTTTTTTACAGGAATATTATCACCAAATGTGCCAATTCTTATCTCTAGACAAAAGCTTTATGTACTTGTGAGCTGCTTGCTGCCATGCAAATCTAACAAATATGACATGTAGTTTAAGTTTAGAATTCATGTAGGATGCATGATCCTCATTTAATATCATTGAACAAGCGTAATTACGTTTTGCACCTGAGTAACAAGGTTGAAGGCCAAAATGTCATACCAGCAGGACTATTCAGAAGTCTTGATGGTGTTGAAAGTACAAGGGAGACTTTTGCAATATTCTCTGACAGCCATAAATGTCTGAATTTAATCAACCCAGAGATGGACTGGAGACATATCCAGAGTATATACCCCGCCTTTCCCTTGCTAGCGGCTGGAAAATACTCCAGCTTCCCTGCAACCTTGAATTAAAATTAACAGTTCAGAAAATGGATGGCTCTCATGCAAATCTAACCAAATATCCATCCATTTTCCACACCGCTTCATTCAATTCAGGGTAGTTGGAGCTGATCCCACCAGTCATGTAGCGAGAGGCAGGGTACATCCTGGACAGTTCACCAGTCCATCACAGGGCAACATAGATAGACAAACAAGCAGGCAAACACATTCACTCCTAAGGACAATTTAGAATGACCAAACAACCTAACATGGATGTTTTTGCATTGCATAGATTGCAAATTTATGATGTCTACTTAAAATATAATTATTTATTCATAAGCAGCTGCCAGTTTTCTATGAATCACCAAATCAAAGGGTGAAAGACCAGCCTAACATCTTTTTATCCTGTATTTATCGTAGTTATTTTTATATGATAGTTTTTTTCTGTTAGAATTATTAATACTGTGTGAAGTTTAAAAGAAAAACATCAACAAAATAAAACACTATTCCATGTGGCTATGACAACTGCTTTCTGTGCTATAAAGACAGAATTACACAAACAAGTTTCTTGAACTACTTTCTTCCACTGACGTAATATTGCAAACATTACAGACATCCTGTCTCAGAGTGATGCAGAAAAATTAATTCATACTTTTGTTACTTCTAGACTGGATCACTGCAATTCTTTATTCATGTTCTGTTCCAAATATGCCCTGAAAATTCTCCAGCTGATCCAAAATGCTGCAGCGAGGCTTCTTACAAGAACTGGCAGATGAGATCATATTTCTCCAGTTTTAGCATCTCTTCATTTGCTCCCTGTTAAATTTAGGATAGAGTTTAAAACCCTTCTCTTTACATATAAAGCTCTCCATGACCAAGCTTCATTGTATATCAGAGATCTCATAGTTCTATATATTCCAAACAGAGCACTTTGCTCTCAGACTGCAGGTCTACTCGTGGTTCCCAGAGTCTATAAGTAAACAATGGGAGGAGGATCCTTCGGCTATCAAGCTGTGCTCTTATGGAACCAGCTCCCACTGTGGGTACGAGAGGCGGACACCATCTCTATCTTTAAAATCAAGCTTTTTAACAAATCTTTGTTAGAAATAGTTCCTGTCCTCTCTAACCCCAGTCAGTCGAGGCAGGTGGCTGCCCTCCCTGAGTCGGATTCTGCTGGAGGTTTTGCCTTCCTGTTAAAAGGGAGTTTTCCTTCCCACTGTCACTTCATGCAGCTCAGGATGGGAGATTGGATCCAAGTCAAGATTCAATCCATTTTTTTTTTTGGTTTCCCTTAGTTAGACTATTTACTAGGAATTGACTCAAATAGATGCCTGTGAAGCACCCTGAGACGACATTGTCGTAAAGTGACGCTATACAAATAAAACTGAAATGAATTAAACACCAAAGACTCTGGATTATTCTCTAAGGGGCTTTGCCTCTATTCTTTTCATCTCTTACCCACCTTCCCTTTACTGCTCTGCGCTTTGATCTCCAGCACTGTCGATCTTACCTTATCAGTTACCTCAGTTTACAGGCTAGGGTTTTCTTTCTCTATATTGTCATCCCCTGCTGCCCTCTGTCTCATTTCGCCCTGCCGTTCTGATGAAAGTTCACACTTCAGTGAGTGGCAGCAGATGGAAATAGACAGCAAACCAAAAAATAGGAAAGAAAGAAAAAAAAGCACATTGGATGTAGCAACCTAGTGGATTCAATAAATTCTTTTGGTTTTTTTGGGGGGGAGGGGGGTTGTTTGTTTGTTGTGTTTTGTTTTGTTTCTTGTGTTATTACTCTAAAGGTAATGTCATTACAAACACATCCTTGTTCCAGATAACAGGTTTTCCTCCTGACACTGTATTCATGCTGGAAAATCTCTGTTTTCCTTGTAGAAGCAATATGATGCTATATGATATATGGCTTCCCTGCTACTTTAACCAGATTATCAGTGGGCATTCCCAGGAGTATGTCTGTTTGTGTGCATCTAATCTAACATGAGTCATATGAGCATACTTTTCATCATCAATGCCAACTCCCACAGTGTGTCTGCAGGAAGTTCTGCACCATCCAGCTGGGAGACAATGTAAAGAGGGTGTGTATGCGTGTCCAAAGCTGGGGTGCAGAAAATGCAAAGAGGTTCTCATTGAGTCACAAATTATAGATAAAAATTTTAATCTAGGTTAATATCACTTATTTATAAAGCAGAAAGTCAAGAGTTAGTGCATGTAGTGAAAAAAACCAAGTAACAAAATTGTCTCTAGTCTTCTTCAGAAAAGCAATGCAATAACTCAAACAGATGAAACCAGAATCAGGTCACTGCAGAATAATATCATCACAGGAACAAAACTTGCCCTAAATTGTATGTCTACATATATGTGTGTAGAAGAGTGTGTACGTGTGTATTTGGGCTCAGCTTTTGGATAATGTGGTTTTAGAGGCAGCTGGGTAGATGTCCAAATTTCAAATTTTCTGTGTAAATGACCACAATCCTTGAATATTAATCACATCATATCCGGCCAAAAGACATGAGTGAACATGACTCACTTCAAGAACAGCAGGACCTGATTTCACCTTTCTTGAAAAGGACTTAAAATGGTTCTCTCTGCAAAATTAGATGGATGAAAGAATCAGGTGGCAAAGCAGAGGGATAAGTCTCAGCTGGCACATAGAGACTGACCTTGTGCCTTCATATAGTGCTGTTGTAACTGCCTAGCATGAGCCGGTCATGCTGCTCAACTCTTATTGAATCAGCCTAGCATGACTCAGTTTGGTCTGCGTGTCCGGAGGCGCTCATTTAGGACTGTGTCCATGTGTTGTGTGAAAGAAAAAGGTTACACAATCCCAGCCAAACAACTGTCTCGAGTAACATCATTTTTTTTAAATCAGACTTAATCAGTTTAGTCATCTGCTCATGATCCTCATATCCGGTACAAGGAGACAGACATTCTTCAGATAAGCCCTATCAGTGACATTGCGGCTTGCTCTCATAAGTCATTTCATCCTGCAACAGCCAGGCTTCAGTGGACACATAACACACAGACATGGATCATATTTACCAAAAGCAACAGGTGCTGATTTCCTGTGTGAGCGAGTGTATCCTCTCAGGCTAAAAGTGCCCATCTGTGAGTCAGGTACTTATCACTCATTTTTAGATGTCATGTGATTAAAAAAGAATAAGGGCTGTTATGTAGATGGATGAGTAGCCTCCTCCATGCACACTAAAGTCACACAGATGCACCAAAGCACATCTTGACATTAAGCCCACCGGACATACGTACACTCTGGCACACCCACATGCCACAGATTACATCATTCTATGTATTCTATGTTCCCTCAGTCATTTTAATCCTCTCTTTTTTCCCATAAAATCAATTTCCGTCTCTTTCAACCAGCTACTGCAACGGTAAAGCTGAGCCCCATCAGCATTGTATATTCTATGTGGATTCATATCCCATTTATTTCAGCTGAGAAAAGGTGTTTTGTCCTCCTGGTCGTAGAGGGAGAACAGAGCAAAAATAGTATGGCTGCTGACTGGGACATGATATATTGATGATATATCTGTGTTACAAAGTGAGCATTGTGTAAAACAACAATATATTTGTAGCCTTAATCCATATGGTGATCAGTTTGTCTTTGGATTCAGTCTGACTAGTATATCCTATATCGCTGTACCTGCCCCGACATACCCATACACAGTCTGACTTCATTCACATCATCAGTAAAGATCGGTAAAAAGAACAATGCCAACATTTTAAATTATACAATTAAAAGGTGAGCTTGTTCTTTCCTAAAGAGACCCTAATGCAAAGCCCGGATGCCATGGCAACAGAGCTGCCAGAATCATAACACTGCTTAAAAACCAGCATGCTAATAGGAGCACATGGTTACAGTCTTTGAATAAGATTGCTTGTACTGTGGGATTTAATTAGCCTGGAAAGGTTAAAAAACAGGTTTATGCAGCTAGATATTAATCATCATGAGAGATATTGTCCCTATGAACACACTGTACAGTATTTATGAGCAGAAAAAAACATGTCCATAAGGGTGCAGAGCTGTGAGAAGTGGATGCCTCCACTATCACCTGAAATAAGATTTTCTCTTCCACAAATTAATGTGTGTATGTGCTGAATGGAATAAAACAGATGATCAAGCAGCTGTTGGGCCGGTTTAGGCATAGCTAGGGAATATGACTGAGCCTCACTAGCCACAAATTTGTAGTATGTCACAGTACAGTATGGTTCATAACAAACCAACAGATAAAAAAAAGACAATAGGTCAAACATACATACACACACGCATACCTCCCACCTCCCTTTACTTTTTCAGTGAGTTATATATCTATATATATCTATATCTCTATATATATACACATATGTGTGACAAAACATAGCCTGAAGATTCCAGTTTCCTGTCTGCACAAGGTCTAACATTAAAGATGGTCTTCAGGATAAACCCAGAATAACATTTTCAAGAAGAGAAATACACACCAGCATTTAACCTACAAGTGGTGTGTAACAAGCTACATGAAAAGTTGTTTTTATCCATGTGCGTCCTCTGCAGTTGATTAAAATAAATAGCTGTTATGTATTTGCAAAGCATAGCACACAAGTGCTAACTCATGTCAACATAAAAACATATTGAATATTTTTCATAAAGGGAACTTTATACATACCGACATAATACAAAAAATATTTATATTTTTATCAGACTGTATTGAAAGCAAAGAAACATTGAGATAAAGTTGTGTAAATTCTGATAACAATAAAACGACATGAGTAAGAGAGAAAGGGAATATGGAAAGGCCAAACAGAAGAATAAGACACTGCATAATTAGAACAGCTGCGACCAGCAGCATGGGTGTCGAGTCAGCCAAATAAAGCTCTGCCACCATGTTCCAGCACCCCTCTGCTCTATGTGACTGCATAAACAATGTTATCCCAGCCTGCAAATTGACATACTGGGAAATGCTGGGACCAGTGTCGGCAGCTAAAATGCAATTACGTACTGTATTTCTATAATCCAATGAGGCATCTGTCTACAGGTTTAACACCTATTTGGCGAGTCAAAGAAAGTGAAAAAGTAGAATATAGTGGAATTTACCAAAACACATGTCTATATAATTAATGTTTACTTTAGGTTTACAACAAAAGGGAGTTAGTTTAAAACTTATGCGATATGATTGTCAGTACATACAGCAAATCTCAGGCAATCTGTTGATTGCAAAATTATAAAATCCCTACATGAATAATGTGTGCTGTTTATCTAATATTCAGAAACGGAATTCTAATATTTAATCTGCTGCCTTTTGAACACATAAATAGTTTTATCATTAATATCTCCCTCCATATTTGTATAGCTATGTAGAAAGAATTATTTCCAAAATGTCATGGGCACCCTATTATCAACAACAAAAATGACTAAATAAGGCATGAGCTTCAGTCAGTACAACTGAGGTGATCTGCATTTCCAAGGCTCTAAATGAATGCATCACTGGCAAAATTAATATTGGTCAAATGAAAATGACCATGTGCTATTATTTAAAACAGTATCATAAAGTATATGATAAAGATTCCTTTATTTGATTTGTTTTATCTCCTTGATTTCGGGTGAACCTCTGTGTGTCGCACTAGTGTTTGATGGACTTCATCAAAGCCAAATTAGCAGCTACTTAGGAATAGTTTCTTGAGATGGCAGTATTAAGGGAGGCTTTTTAAGAGTTCTGAAAGTTTGACCTCAAATGCAAAGTTACTTTTGCTCTTTCATGCAAAGACGTGTCAGAAAGATCTGAAATAAAGAACTTGAGAACAATTTTATTCTACTGAAGTACATTAGAACTGACAGCAAGGAGCTAATGATTAATGTGGTTCTGAGTCAACCAATGCAAACTGTGACAAGGAGACAAACTTTCAAACTTTTGTGACAAACATTTTTCCCTTTTTTAATAACTGAGGCTAATTTAAGCTGTTGTAATCATTATAGTACGACGGCTATGTTTGCCCAGTACAAGCAATCTTAACAAAAGAAATATTTAAAAAGTAAATTAAAAATACAGCAATACTAAAGAAGGTAACGGTTTGGTGCTCAGGAGTGTTGTGTGGGCGATACAGAAGATAAAAATTTGGCAACTCATTTCCATGAGCTTTTTTTTTTGCAGTGAGTGCCCTCATTGCAGATTTTAAAGGCCCTGCAGGAATGATGTGCGCCTCATCCAAGCTCAGCTGGTTTGGATACAAAAGACTACTCTCCCTCCTGCTTACAGTTTTTAACGATCCTTTTTTATAGAGCTGCCAATAAAAAGCTAGAGGAGAGAATCCCAGGCTAAGCACAAGGATGACATAAAAGAGACGGATGCTTCTGATGCTGCTGAAAAGTCTCCCTACACTTTCTTTGAACTTCCTTCAGATATACTCCTTCCTCTCTTCCTGCCTAATCATCTTGCATTTGCCATATGTATGTTATCCAATTGTCTCACTCCTGATTCAGTTTTTTTCTCAGAGAACAAAACATGGAGGTTGCTTCATGCAAAAAAGGCAGTTGAGTCAACGAAAGGCAACAACGCACTGACAGCACATTAATATCCATGTGAAAGCCTTCACCTACTCTCCTATTTGACCAGAATCCTTTTGTTTCTCACACAACTGCATCTGTGTGCAAAGATACACACACTGAAAGTGGAGGCTGTTTATAATTGATGAGTGTAGCAGTAGGGGATTGAGGCAGTTGGGGCGGGAGGTGGGGGGGGTTTCAGAGGGCCAGAGAGCCATCACATTGAAACTGGCATTCGGCCGACCTTTCACAGCTTTGCTTGCATGTCTTTTTGAATACATGTGTTTGCATGTGTGTGAGCATGTGGGTGTATTTACAGTGCTCGGGTGGTAGGTGGTGAGAGAAAATGTGTGAGGAGGCAAGCGTTGATGGCAGAGATGATCAAGAGAGTAAGATTCAGGGCAAGCTCTGATAAAAAAGAATAATATTGATGATAAATAGTTGAAAATAGTGAGAACGGACTGTAGTGTATTTTGGTTTGAATAGGAAACAAAACAGAAAACTCATTCAAAGTGACATTACACGCAAACTCAATGTGTGCAGCTAAAACCTCTGGTTGCAGATGACTTTCATTAAGAGTCTTGTATGTTTAATATATGTTCACATGATATTTCCGATACATTTGGAACAGAATGCCACATAAGCTGTGTAGCCTGAGGAGCCTGGCAGGGTGATGGTTCATTTCTATATGCACAATGTGCTCATGAGACCGTGTGATAATGTGTTTTCAGTATTAACTCAGTATTCTTCACCGCTGGCAGGTGAGAAAGCTACAGGAGCTGGAAGTACACTTGTGCGAACTGCATGCTGCAAAGATATGAAGATGCAAAGATGCGTAGGAGGTGTTGTCACGCTGAGCCCAGTTTTGTCACTGCTACCTTATCAAACTGGTTCGTCAACCGAGTTTTTTTTTTATTCATTTGTAGGAGTGTAGCTGGTTGACAACTGTAAAAAAAAACAACAACAAAAAGAAAAGAAAAATACCATTGCCTTTCATCTCTATTTAAAAATGTGTCATTCACATCTATTCAGAAGAAAATGTTGCATTGTAAAGTACATTGGAATATGGCCAAATATATTCACTTACTTTTAGTAATTTTGCCCTGCAGGGGTAGGTCGGGTCTGACGTGGTTATGGCCGGAACCCAACTTGGGGCTCATTTAGCCATCCCACATGGGTTTTTAAATTTACCCTGTTTCTGTCCATGCCCACTTATCCCTCCTACACCCCTTATGGGGCTGATAGTCAGCCCACATGGGCTGCACATATGGGGCCCTTGTAACTGAAACCACGTAAGAACAGCCAGATTTGTCTGTTGGAGCTACAATCATTATTTTGCATTTAATTATTCTGTTGAAAAATAATTAACATTTAGGATTCTACATTTTATTAGAGTTCTGAAAGTATATATTTGATAAAATACGTAATTTTGCAATGTTAACTTCAAGATGGGTTTGAGTTTGGACTTCCATAAGTTCCTGTGATGAGGCTAATGTGGCTTGATCAGCCAGATGACGTTGAATCAGACAGTCTTTTAACCATGTGATTCTGTACTTATTTGAATTTTTTTACTCTTATTAAACTTTGTGATCAAAGAACTCCTCTCACTTGTGTTTCAAACATTAGTTGCTAGCCACTTTAAAAGGATGGCACAGAAGATAAATGGGCTGCCATAACAAAACTCATGTCTACTCAGTACCCTTCAAATATAACCCTTATGGGCCCCACATGGACATATTAGCTGGGATATGGCACCTTCATGGGTCCTGTGCAAATAACCCCAGTGAAACCCAGTCAAAACCTGTTTGAAACATGATAAACACGGATGAAGCCATCATTAAAACTACGAAAAATCCTACGTGAGACCCTTTTCCGCAGACCAAATGTAACCCATATGGGCCCCACATTGACATCCTGATGGGTTGAAAGTCATCCTTGATTTCTGTCATTTATTTAATAATAATAATAATAATGATATTACATGACTATAAATAAGTTCTGATCATGTCTCAAAGTGTTCTTCAACACCTATGCTTTCTTAGAACAGCAATATCAGGTGCAGGAGTCAAGATGAAGTAAATAAGCAGTAAATAAGGATGGCACAAAGCTTTTTAAATCATGTGCAGTGATTAATCTAGACAATCTAGATTAATCTAGACAGGAAAATTGAATAAATAGAGATCCTTAATGGCCGAACAATGGTGAACAACAGCCATCCCTATCATAAAATGCTTGATATCCTTAACAAACCCTTATCTGCCTTCCTGTGGGTGGCACTGGTCAGGGCAATTATGGAGAATCTCAAGTTATGTTAAAAACGCTAAAAGCAAATATTCAAAATCCATATGCATAACCAATTGAATAAATGTTATTCAATCTCTCCAAGGCTGACTAATCTCATTACCTTGACCCTTGGTGCAAGGAAAAATAACATGACACACAGTAACTGCTGGTCCTTTAAAAATGACCTTCTTCTTGTCCTCTACTTTCACTCATTGAAGCTCCTCCTTGCAGATTGGATTGTTCCTGCTCTCTATGGAAACACATGCAGTAGCTGTTAATATAAAATAACCATAGTGATACTTCTCTCCATATAATTTTGTTGTTAATTCATTAACATGGTCGTTAAACTAGTCTTAAGGTGCAATAATTAGACAATAACTGCTAGAGCAGAAAGAATGAAACAGTTGTTTCTGGAATCATTCATACAGTCAATGAAAATATCACATTCTCTAACATAAATATGTCAAAATAAACAAAGCCAAGAACTAATCTAATGGTTAAAAGGGAAACAATTACAGAGGTACAATTGCTTAATAGGCTACATGCTTATCTCAATAGAATACTAATTCTGATCCGCAGCTTGAATTCACTTTGAGAAAGATAATATCTACAGACTTAGACGTCAGCGTAGGAGTGGGTGGAAACAATAGACTGATGTGTACTCACAACTGTAAAACATGCCTTTGCTAAGATGTGCAGAAATTAAATGGAATTTTAAGAAGGACCATCCTGAATTATGGGAGGTGAAAATTGATCATTCTCTGTGAGAGGGAAGACATACAGGAATAACGGCAGATATACATGGTAGACAGCAATGACAATAATAGTTGCATGAAGAATGAAAGAGAGCAAGAAGAATCCTGTCTCTTTTTGCAGTACTCATGGCTTTTGATGGCTGTGAATGTTGGGAGATTACATACACATGTTGCTATTTGACTGTTTTATTGTTTAATCATAAACAGGCCTTTTCACATCCACTGCCTTCAATTCAATAAACAGTTTTAGTTTTCTAGTACGTACTCTGTTGATCTACATTTTGGCATATTCTTTACAATAAGTTAGAGGACGCAAAGATCACAAACACAAACTTTGGGGACATTTTGAGGGATACAGAAAGCTTAACAGCCATGGTGGATACCAGGTAAGAGGTACACAGGTCGTATATAGTCAGTACAAAATGTGCAGCTCTGTCAAACGTTTCTTCCAGCTTAAAGCCAGATACTTGTGAAAAACACTGGTCAGCACTTTTCATATGTATAATTCTTAAATGTAAGTTTCTCCAACAAACTAAAACAGAACATTATACAGCAGACAGTTTTCTGCAGGTGAAATCAAATGTGTTGTGAAAAGCTAGAATTTACACTTCATAATGAAATTGTCTTTTATTTATCCAGGATCTTTTCGTAACAAAGCAGTGACTGACAACTTAAATGAGAAACCGGAGTATCATGTTACACATATTTTTTTCAATGTGACAGTCTACTCAGACTTCAGATCATTTTTGGGAGTTAAAATGTATTGTTCAGTTCCTGCTCGTAGAACTACAGATGTCGCAATTTGTATATTTCAATCAGTGAGCAACATCATAACTTTATATAAATATGAAAGATTTATAATAATAATAATTATCTCATGAACACCACCTCATATTTTCTATCCATTTGTGTAAGCTAAAAGGAAACCTATGATCTCATATGCAGAGTTAAATAACTCAGTCAATGAGTAAATTCAGTCAATGAGTAAATAATTAATCACTTTGATCAATCAGTTTCAGACGGTACTTCATACATTTTCTTTTGAAATGACCTAAATCATGACCTAAGGAAATAATATGAAAAACAACCAGATAAATATACAATTTAGGGCCGTGGGGGTAGATGGCGCCTATCCCAGTACATGCCGGACAATTACCAGGTAAATATATTTAGGTTATTTATTGAACTAATTTAAGCTGTTTATATGGTATAAAATATAAATGAAAAAATAAAGAACAGAAATAAGAAAATGTTAAATCAAGAAAACACAAACCAAGAATGTGTAAATATAATGTAAATTCAGGTTGATCATCACAAGACATGTAAAACTGTAGGAGGAGTTAAACATAAATGAATTAAACTGTGATGTTCATTAATTAATGTTAAAGAAAATGGAGTTGTGATTTCTAAACTTTGATTTTCATTTGAAGAAACATATTCACATCTCGTGACTCACCAACCATGAGAGAGAATCGATCACCATCAGGATGACTTGCATTCCGAACTGCAACAATTCCTTTATGTGGACTGGATGGGTCCAGAATCCAAAAGGGGTGTACAGAATGATTGATGACCCAGTTCTGACACCGAGGAGATCCGTGAGGATGATTTTCGTTCGTCAGCTTGAGATCTGCTGATTTCATCTCCGCATTCTGTTTGGGTGGATGGTGTCGTCTGATAGCAATTAGTGAAAAGTCCTAACCAAAGGCTTTACCGGAGTGATGCACAAAGATCAAGAATCTTTAAAAACTTTTGAAAGGAAAAGTTGTCTCAGTTTACTCTGGTTATTACAAAAACAAATTAGGCTAATAATTACTTGCTTGTGGAGCTTTAAGTGTTGTAAAATTAAAGTAAACGTTACATCGAAGACTCAGACTTTCAAAGTTTAAAAGATAAAGAAAAACTTTATTATCTTTTCTTCTCAGAAGGAACTCTAATGCCTTTCGGAGCGTGGAAACCATCTTTGTCCAGTGGATTCCATCATCCCATCAGTGTGATGACATAATGTGCTTGTAGTTACTTGCACTTTTTGAGTCTCTCTTTTTCTGTCGGCCTTTGTTCATTCTCCTTATGTTATTGAGTTTTTATTGTCCTTTGTTCTGACTACTGAGTGTCTTTAGCCAGCTTACCAATTCTAGGAACCTTTCACAGGTCCTATAAGCTTCTCAGGATCAGATCCGTTTTTTCGCACATTGTGACAGATCAGAACTTGGGACCATGGCCTTCAGTTCCAACAACCAGTCTAGCTCCGACTCCTAAGCAAGATGCTTACAGGTATCTATAGGAACACATCTGATGTAGGTTGTAGCTCCGCCCTTCACCAGCATAACATCGGATACATTTATTCATAGGACATGGATACAATTGGCACATTTAATAAGTTCAACTTAGACAATGTCTCCTTTGTCTGCATGCTACACTCTCCTTTCTTCATCCATGACACAAAGACTCCTGCCGCTCGATTCTTTTTCTCTTGGCTCTCTCTGAGCTCTTTTAATCTCGATGTTAGCCGCCCGATGTGATCGTCCATAATTAATAATCATGTAGACAAAGAACACAGTGGCCTCCTCACTCTATATTTGCTCCTTAGTGTTGTTTTCTACTTTCCTTATTGTTTTTCTGCAGAATGGCACTAGCATATATGTCCTGTCGTCAATAGTTGTGTCACATCAGTCCCTACCTACCAAGGTCTGTGTCTCATGTGAAAATGCTGGGGAATCCTGGGAAAGGACCGTTCTTAAAAAGAAATGCGTGATTCTTAGAACATCGCTGTCCGATTGCAGAATTTGTCTCCAGTTTGTAACACATTGGCACACCCAAAAGAGGCCTGGTTTGTCTCAGGCATGCACCCATGCACCCAATAAGGACTTTGTGGCTTGGCGTTCACACGCAATTTTGCGTGGAGTGGGAGGAGAACATGTAAACATAGCACACGCAAAGGGATTTATCAAACCTGAAAGCAATCTGCTAGAAACTGCATCTATATTTAGCACGTTTCAAAAGGATTGGCAAACCGGGGCAATGCGTGATTGCGCACATGGCTGCAGTGATTGTTGCAATTCGAAGACATAGAAATAATGAAAGACGACGGAGAGAACGCATATTTCCTCCTCTTAACATGTTTGGAATGAGAGAGGAACTAATTATTAAAACATATCGCCTATCAAGCCTTGCTGTTTTCCTAAATCCAATGTCGCGCCGGATGGCGAGGTTTATTAGATTTCCACGCACTCAAGATTCTTTGAATAAGACAAAACAAGGTTTTTTGAGCTGGCTGGATTCCCCAGTGTTATAGGAGCAATTGACTGCACTCATGTGCAGCTTGTGCCTCCCGCAAACTCTGAGCATGTATACAGGAACCGAAAACACACCCATTCGTTGAATGTGTAGTGCATATGTGATGCCTTTGGCATCATAACCAACGTTCCTTTGAGCTGCTGTCAGATTTATTTGCTGTAGCTCTTT
>JBAMHX010000016.1:20550116-20562712 GCA_037177515.1 Pseudomugil tenellus
CCGCCTCACACGCTAAATTCTAGATGCCACACACTAATTAGTACACGCAAAATGAGATCTTAGTAAATTCGGCCCTTAGTCTTTAAAACCAGCCAGCCGTCCATCCATCTATCCATCCATCCATCCATCCATCCATCTATTTCTACATCTACTAAATTCTATTTAGAGTCATAGGGGTCATTACATCCTCCAACAGGTGCTATGGTGTGAGAGACTATAGCACAAAAATGGCATGTTTTTAAATACATTTTTGGGCTGTAGGAAAAACTTGTACAAGAAAATGCACCTTGTACAAGAAAATTTTCCTGCCCATTCTTTCTCCTTGTACATCTTTTAGGACCAAACACTAATGGTATAGAGCACTTCTACACAACAGGCCTTCAGGTTTTTTATATATGTGGATTACTGTGACCCAATAAAATACAAACTGCTATAAAAAAAAAAACTTTCTGTCACTCTGGCTCCTTTATCATGGCAGCAATTTTTAGAGAAACCATATAGTGGAATTGCGTAAATTTGATTTTTGTGGGCTGTGAGACCAAGAAATATTAGATGTATACACATGTGTTGAGAAATTCAAGTAACCAAAAGAAATCAGAACATGAGAAGATTAACCATTTTTCATTCTTTTTTTCCTCTCATGTTATGCTTCCATTTAATTTCTCCAGAGTTTTAGTCTTCCATGTCTGAGAAAACAGTTAGGTGATACTTCCCTCTGGCTTTCCACTCTTCTTGTGCTTTTACTAGCTGCTGCACAGGTCATCTGTTGCCATTAGCAACTGTCCATCAACACATACAGGAAGAGAGAATTCCTCTACCAACTGCTTTATTGAAATAGACCTCAGCCTGCACTCTGAAGTGTTGCTAGGCAAAGAGAAAACTAAATCCTTTGTACATCTAGTTTCCAAGATGCTAATAATAAAGATAATAAATAATTATATTATTTCCATTTGTGTAAAAAAGAACATGTCATATATTGCCTGTAGAGATGCTACCATATCAACATAAATGCAAAAATTTCTAGCTAGTTACAGTTTTCTGTTTTTTCTTTTCTTTTCTTTTTTTGTCGTGTTTTGTCTCAACTTTCAAAAGCAAACCTCATCTCTACTAGAATAATCCACTAATGAATGCAAATAATTTCATAAACTAAAACAATGAGCAGTATAAAAGACAACACGAGTTATTTACATAATCATAATTCAGTAACAGGGTTCCTCCGATGGGAAACAAAGCACTCACAATCAGGACTTTGCAGAGCAAGACAGTGACAGCAATTACAACAAACTGGGAAGGTGTCCTGTATAAAGAATGCTCACAAACATATTAAGACATGAACAGCAGAAGTTACAACACAAGAAGCTGAACATAAATGTTCTTATCTTTTACTTGGAAACAGAATCTATGTTAATGGAGAGAAAACTGCATTAGCAAATGGAAAAACTCCTTTCCATGGTTTCCGTGTCAATCTTTATCTCTATTTATTGCTACCAATTTTCTTCCATTTCAAAATAACAGTGAAACTGCTCATCAGAGAGCATGTTTTCATTTGTCACAAACACACAAACATCTGCACAGTTCATCTACAAATTTATCCTAAGGTGCCACCTTGCAAAGGTCTTCATCTTCCACATGACCTGTGCAAAATCACTGTAAGCCAGGCAACATTCCTCCCTAGGGGTGTAGCTAGGACTGGTTTCTATAGCAACTGGCACAAAATCCGATTTGAATGACAAGTGGTAATAGCTGGCAGAAAAGTGAGTGGCAAAACACACATCCCTCTCCAGGTTCTTTTTATCAGTATAGTGGTCCCCATCCATTCCTTTTTCCCTCTTTCTATTACTAAAATCCCCCTTCCCCCTCCTCTCATCGCTTCTTTTCCTTTCCTCTCATCTCCTCCCTGGATTTTTTTACACAGTGATTTTCCAGCATAGTCAACATACGGCAAGCCACCAGTAGGCATCGCTCCCATTCTGTCATGAGAGTATTTCTCTTTCTACTCACATTGCCGTGAACAGCTCTGACCCCCCTGTCAGCGAGTCACCCACAGCACTCAGAGGACAAACGAATGAAGGGGGAATAAATCAGAAGCTGAAAAAGTAGTACAGCATTTACAATTAGGGAAACGTTGAAGCTGGATTTGTTGTTTTAAAAGAACTCAACTTCAAGAACTTTTCTTCTAAATGAATTTATTTCCATGGTGCAGGTTCTTTGTTGTTATCTACAACAAACAAACAACAGCATGTGAGTTCAGCTCATTCCATTTGAATGACTATATTTTCTTCATTTCTACAGATCACACAGCTATTTTTATGAAAACGACAACATGGACTGGGCTCTGGAGACAAATCTAGGCTAAGAAGGAGTTTGTTTTGACCAAACACACTTGATGAAGTGACAGGTTTTAGAGATTTTCCATGCTTTCATGCTTGGCTGCACAGCAGTACTGATGCTTCAATAGATCCAAGAATTGAACTGATTGGTATTTCTCCAAATGAAACTGAAATCTGTCTTGGACAACATTTAAGGACCTGTGACATCAACATAGCTCAACTTTTTTTATGAATCAGTAAATCTGCATCTAAACTTTCAAATTATTAGGCACGGTCTTGTGTCTTCCTTGCACGTTAGGTGTTTGTTCCCAGCACAGAACCAGGCTTCTTGATGCGTTTGATCAGCCTCTGGTTTTGATGCTCTGGTACCAAGAAATGGCTTCAAAGCTGATGAAACTACACTCAGGATGTAACATACAGTTCCAGCTTTCTTTACTCAGCTTCTTGTCCATCAGTGATACTCCCCAGCACTGCAGTCTTCAGAGTGTTTCTGATGACAGGATTCAGAGCTGCACTGGAAGTCTGAGGTGTACAGTGTGAAGAGACATGGTGACAGTACAGTCCCTTGGGGTGTTGTAGTGCTGCTGACCACCACCTCAAACTCACAACCTTTCAGTCTCACAAGCTGCAATCAGTTTGGTAGATAGTTCAAAATAAAGGATGATGCCTGGAATTTATTGAGCTCATCACATAACTCTTCATCTGAATTGTGTTGATCTTCATCATGCTGCCTGCAGATGAGAGTGGGCTCACTGAAGTAGATAGATGATAGAAGCTCCATCTCAGGCCCAATATGATAAATAAACTGATAGATGTTCCATTGCTTAGCAAGGTGAGCTGATAGCACAATACAACAACATCAGAGGAGCCTCTTCTGAAATTTTTGTCACCTCCTATCTCTGCTCATCCAGAGTTTTTTCTTACGAGATCCCAAACTGTCTAATACCTTTATGCATGTTGCTGCTCAGTGGGATCATGCATCTGTTTAATCAACAATGTTGTTTTTCATTCAAATATTGTATCTCATGAACTTTTATCATGTCTTTAGTTTATCTCTTCTCATTGGAATAACTGCTGATAAGCAATAAAAGCAAGAGCATGAATTTCAACCTCATTACTGAAATATACTGAATGCATGATTTAACATTTAGGTTGGGTGAGGTCATAGGAGAATATGAAGAATGGAAGGCTGGAGAATATTACTCTATACTGGGTTTGTCCCAGTGCACCACTAAATGGGGGGTTTTGAACTTAGGAGGTAGAGTAGTTGTCCTTTAATCGTAAGGAAGTTGATTTGATCTTTAACTTTAACAGTCAAAACATCAAAATGCATCGAGACAACCAATATTTCTCACCAGCACATCTAGAGTACTGATAATGTGTCTGTATGTATGAGAAGAAACTCGTGGTTTGGCAGCTGACTTCCAGCAACTCCCCAACTTACCCATACAATTAACTTTGCTACATTTGTAGGGAGGCTGTAGCTCGGGCGTTAGAGCAGTTGTCTGCCAATCTGAAAGTAGATGGCTCGATTCAAGGCTTCTTTGGCAAACACTGAACCCTGTGTATCAGATGTAAGTCACTTTTGAGAAAAGCGTCTGCTAAATTACTATAGAGTAGTGTAGATGACCGTTATTCCTGTCAAAGACGAGGACACTGGTTTCTTTAGATTGAGAAGAATAAATATAAATTTAATAAAGAAGAATAAAAGAAGTTGAACATACATTAAACATTAAAACAAGAAGGAGACAATACATTAGGACATAAGACATGGTACAAGGTTATAACCCGGGGAGAATCCCTCCAGAGATCTGTCGTCACACAGAAGTCTGGAACTATTCTGCCCTAATCAACTAGGGGCACCTTTGCTTAAAGACTTTGGTCACGTGCGTCAATCTGAGGCCTATTCTTAAGCTATGACAACAAAACCGAGGTCTCGCCTAGACATTTCCCTGATGGAAGGACGCTGGCCTTGCAGATGGTTTACTAAGGTCAGAATGACATCAGTTTAGGACCTTTCAGCTAGACATTAATTAAGAGCAAAGTAATGAAGCTAATATATGAAATTTCCACAACAATAGGTTTACAGGCATAATAAAGGTTTACATGGTATAATTATACCACACTTTGATTGTTATTGTAGTCAACTCACTGACCCAACAGTAAATCATTGAAATTAGAATGTTAAAGTCTTTTCTCCAAAATAACTTGTAGGTTAGTTTTCTTTAGCAACGGTCAGATAAATGAGGAAAGCAGTCTGACAAGGAGAAATTCTGGGTTTGCTAAAACCTGTCGGCAAGTAAAAACTACTGTAGGTTAGAGTCCATGGTTTCCATGGTAACTGACTTGTCAGCATGAGTGGCCACCAGCTACATTCCAACCACGGTTGGAGCATGAAGACAAAGCTTGTGCTGAGATCATCTTTTGAGTTTGTGGGCAGGGTCCTGCTGCAGATATGAGTTTAAAACCCTTACAGCCACACAATACAACCAAAATTATTTAAAATACTGGAGCAATATATCTCCAGAAAAATGTTTTAGTCAAACAAGCTAAATGTCAGTTTTCTAGGTCTCACATTATCACCATCTGGTAAATTAATGTACACCGACAGTTTTCCAAGCTGGCTGTGCAGAGTAATGTGTGTTATATAACAGCCTGAAGCAGCTGTAGAGGTTACTGTATTGTGTTCAGATGCAAAGAATAGCTTTTGTAGCTAATGCTTTGACAAATTTCCAACTAATTGATGTTATTTCATCATCACTATATTTAATTTAGTTTTCTTTTCTTTTTCTAAACATAATATTCATGATATACCCGTTTTTTGTTTTTGTTTTTTAAAAAAAGGACATGGACAACTGAAAAAAGGAATATGTGAAATAAAAAGTTAATAGACACCAACTATCGCTGTAACGATTCACTCAGGGGAAGAAAAGATCTGTTCTCTTTTTGGTGAAGATCATAATTTCTTCCTCTTATGAATCCTGACACCTCTGAACAAATCTTGTCATAATGTGCAGACTTAATCTGTTGTGGGTTCTTATTGTGTGTTTCAACCAGTCAAAAACTTTTTTTTCTTACTTGTCTTCTCCAGCATTAAAGCAGGCAGAGTGATGGTCTGTCTGCTGTGTCATGATGAGCAAATTTACTCTGTCGAGGGGAACTGTATGTATATACAAAGATCCTCTTGATAATCTGAATTCTTTATTTATTTCAAATACATCTTAATTTAAAATCATTTCCGTGTGTTGCTGGACACGACCGGAGGGGTCAGAAAAAGGATAAGAAAACAAGAGAAAAGGAAAGAGAACACAAACAGAACATAAAGAAGAGACACAAACACACCAAAAAGAAAACCAACGCAATATAACCACTCATACTTTGCCATCCGTCACATCTGTAACTCAACAAAATCAATAAGTGTCAGGAGCGCCAGAGATAAGAGATAAATAAGCTAAATATATAGAGGCAAAAAAAGTCTGAGTCGCATATGAAAGAATAGCTGTTACTAAGTAATCTAAAAGAGATCTTAGTGACTGTGTCATCACGCAAAACGTACGAGGTGAAAAGTGCTTGCAGGAAAGTGAACATGCTCATGCAACCCCCTCTACCCGAGAGCGAGTATCCCGAGACCAGGACACACGGCAGCCTGTCGACAAGAACCCCAGCCACCCCGCCCCGGAACCAGCCTAGCATCCATCTTGGAGGCCCCCCGCAGTCAGGTGGGACGGATCCCAGCGGGGTGCCCATGGCAGGCAATGCACAGGCCAAGGGACCTATGAGCCCAGAGGCACCACCCCACCCCCACAGGCAGAGTAGCCAACCCACACCAGCGGAGGACCAGGGCCCCCAGCCCGCCCCCCAACAGGAGCCAGTCTGCCCCCTGGCCTGACTCTTAGTGCCCCCAGATGCCCACCCCGGTAACTACCTTCCACCCACACACACCGATCCACATACACACACATCTCTTCACACCCACACCCATACGTCCACTCACATCCATCCTCACCCTCAGTTCCCCTAACCATAGCTCCACACACCCCGTACACACACCCCGTACACACAGACACTGACCCATCCTCTTCTACCCACCCAACATCTTCCACATCTACACACACCCTCACTTTCTCTGCGCACCCGACCACTCACTCACTTCACATACCGTTTGTATGTCATCCACGATTCCAAATAATTCAGTCCAAAAATAAAACTAATCAAACATGTGACACTTTTATTTATGATAATCAATCCCAAATATTTCCACCTGAATTCAATGAAGTAAAAAAGAAGCAGAGCTCAACTGCATGCAGGGCACTAATACTATCACCCAGTTATGACACATGGGGTCAATTTTTCTTTGCAGCAAATCTTTATTTAAAACCTTTTTTTATTGCTCACATACTAGCTATTACCTTATTGTTACCTTATAATGTGATATTGTGCAAACACTTGGAGAGAACCATGTTAAGGGTTATTGTTTGCTTCTCTATTTTCATTATGACAGAAGAGCAACTGGAGCAGCATTAACTATTCTTTTTCATATCGCTACTGCTTAAACCAACACCTTCCAAAGCAGGAAAAGATTCTATATAATCTTGACTTTTTTTTCTTCATTCTGATGTTGCACAGTAAATAAAACAACAGAAACAATACGAACACAGTCTGTCTTCATTCAAAGCTGCATAAATCCTAATATAAGTTATACTATTACAATGTAGTGTAACAGTTCTAATTGAATGTTTTTATATAATAATAAATTAAAGTTATACTTATGAAGGGTTCCTTAGAAGAAAAGTATGATCCTAATCGTGCATCAGTCACCATAATATTCCCCTCTCTAATTGCATTACATAGATCTTGACAAGAAACAACAGGGAAGGAAAAATGAGCAACTATAACAGCTATTATATAAAAGAGGGGCTTAAACAAGCACAGAAAGACAGAAAATTAGTGCCACCTGAAATATCTTCGGAGGTGCTAGAAAAGATAAGCAGTGCAATGCTTTAATTAATGGCAGGTAATTGAGAAAGTGTGTGGAGCTGTCAAAGGAAATAAAAAGTCTACCTCTAATAATAGCCTCTGTGTCACCGAGTACAGGGACTGGAAATCAAAAAGGAAAGAGGAATCAAATTGGAGACAAACATCATCTGTCACGTAGATTTCCTCGCCACTGGACACAGACACAGATTTTTAAACCCAGTGTACGCTCGAGGCAGCAGCAACACTGTCATTGTGATTATGTAGGGCGTCTTTTTTGGGGTTTGTTTGTTTGTTTGATGGATTGTCAGAATCCGGTCGAAAAAACAAAAGAAGTAGGCAGATGGGCCCCACCGGCACAAAGGCTCAGGCTCTAACAAACAGTCATATCTCTACATTTCCCACACGCTTAGCTCATACCTTCGCAACATGTATTGGAATTACAAAACCTAAAGCACTTCCATGGATTCTGGAGATAATAGAAAATATGTTCTCCTGCTGTCCAGGGTGCCGCTGGTTGCTTCTTCTATCTGCACTCCTTGTGTAGGCGTGAATATTCTCTGAGAAATATAGCAGTGAGGTGCTTGGAGGCATCTTGCTGAGATTTTTTTCAACAGATGCTGCGTTTGAGTGTGATCTTCTACTAGATACATCAGATCCTGTCAGATAAACCTAACAGGCACTTAAAGAGAAGACTCACGTGAAACATTTACACATTGCATTTGCAATTTTCTGCTGTTTTTTATGTAGCTCAAGTTCCTTTTACATTTCAATTGAGGCTTAATAATGGTTGTAAAGGTAGAATATATTAAGTCTCAACAAGAGTCCATTGTTTAACTGAGAGATAAGGCGGGAAAGAAGGACGGGATGTACTGAGCTGCTTCTTATTTTCTAAAACTAACCCTTAAAATTTCCACCAGTGCCTGCATTCGCGTTTCCCTGAGAAATATCAGTGCAAAGATTAAAGCTGATAGAAATAAGAGAAATGTGTGAAATACACAGTACAGGATGCATATTCAAACAAGGACATGTGCCATGTGCATACAGCATGAATGTCATGCTGCTGACTCTAACCTTTCAAATAATTAACACATTTTGACCCTTGCAGTCTTGCCAGTTTAATGCAGATAGTTTGTTATTCCAGCTGCAGAAAAAGTCATTTTAGATGTCACACTACATCTTCAACCAGTACATCTGAAATACATTCAGTTATATCATATCTGTAAACAGATATATTATATCATGTCTGATGTATCTGAGGTGTCAGAGCAAACTCATAATGAATATAAACTCAAACGTCCCCACACTGTTTCACTCTGCAGGGCGGGACATCTTCACTCTACCATCATTTGGTCTCAAACCATTGAGTGCTGACACAGAATTCCTTTGTCTTTTTTCATCTTTTTTGTTTGTTTCTTGATAAACCTTTCATTGTGCGTGTTCGGGAGTATCATTTGATGTTATGTGTCCCTGTGGATGCCCCGTAATTTGCAGTGAAATGCACACACATACACACACAAACACACGTATATAATAAAATGTCATAAATTGGGACACCATGGGGAGAATACCACTTTCTCTCCCATGTCTCAGAAATCCTTAAATAATTCACAGCTTGGGTGTAATGAGGAGGTCAGACTCTTACTCAGCTCTCCTTAGACGGTTCTCTTGTGTCCTTCATTAACAAAGGCTGCTGCCTAGAGACCAATTTAAACCTGAATTTGCACTATTCTGAGCTTTGGCATGGTCCAGCAAATGAATTTGAGAGCATCAAACCTCAGTTGAAACTAAGCTCAACCTCAGGAGATACATGGTTTATTCTATAAATTTATCAACATGACACACCTGCATTAGCATTTACTTTAGTTTTCATATTCCTCTTCAGCCTGTAACCAGCTTTCCATGTTCCTGAACAAAAAGTAAGGAAATTTCCATTTTCTCCCCAAAGGACTCTCACAGTATTAAGCAACTCCATATTTCAACTTCTTATTCCTTGCAAATCAAAAATGAGGTCATATTTCTCATGAAATAGTAAGATGTATCCTTTTCAACAGTTATGTTGCAGATGCTGTATTGCAAAAAAAAACATGGAATACCGTTTTTGTTCCCATTTTACCTCAGTTCTTACACAAATATGTGAATCATCCAATTACTAAAACGTACCATAATCTGATCAGTAAACCAGTTGTTTTCCAAATTTAATGAAACACACAAGCATTTTACTTGTAGATTATAAAGTCTGTGCAAGATTTTTTTCAGTATCAGATCAAAATGTGAGTTTAGGGTCTGCAGTCCACACTATTAAAACACCAGGACATGCAAGTGGATTAAGTAAAGTCCTATAACAGGAAACGGAAAAGAGCACTCCGATATGTAACAGCAGCACTATACACAACGCTGTTGCTTGACATATGTAAAATATGTCCGACAACTGACGGGAAATTATAAACTGCTGATGAAGTTCACACAGCATCAGATTTAAAGTGTGGAAATCATATTGGTTTCATAGGAAAAAATATGCTCAACTCTCGAGGTATCAGGTGTTTCTCTGTTCCAGCAGACTTGATTTTAATTAAATGGCTCTCCTCAACAGCTTGTTGTCAAATGCTGCCCAATCATATCTTACTCATTAATCCACTTAATCTGAATGTTCTGCAGGAAACATTGAAACTCTACAGGGCTGCAGACCCTAAGGAACAGGAATAATGTAGATAGTTACTTAGAATTACCGAAGTTATAATGTAAAGGCTTTATGCTCTATAACACCTTTAGAGGAACAATTACTCTTTGATTCCAATTTAAATGTATGTAAAACATCATAGGAGAGTCCATGATAATTCTGCCCAGTCTACTTGTTTTACTTCTTTTCATGTAGTTTTGGAGATTTTAACACTTCATGAATGAATACAAATTAAACAAAACTAGAAGAGCCAACTGTTAGTTTTTCCCTTTTTCCCAATAATACTGAAAGCACATTACATGGCTTACAGTTTAACAAATCTAACAATGTAGAGTCACTAACAGCACTTTAAATGTACAGTGAGTAGATAAAAGAAGAGCATTCAGCACAGAGCTTTATTTCATTCTTTAAGTACCTTTTAGCAACAGACTTTGGCTGACATTTATTGTCTGCTTGCTTTTACTGACCCTACTGTACCCTTTAGCGCGCACTGGAAGCCTGCACTTACAGGCACTATAAGACTTGAAAGCAGCATTTGGCTCGTATGAGGCTCTTAAAGGTGTCTGGTTACTTATTTGTCTGCTCACATTTCACTTCTTCAAATTCCTAAAAACGATGCAAATATAAAAAGAAAAAAATAGCAAACGTGCTTTAGATCCCGTACCAACGAGAAAGCAGGCATTAGTGAGATTCCTGCAGCCCCCTCTCTGCTTAACTTCCTCCAATCTCAGCCTACACGTTTCTCTTTAGAATATGTTTATGTGAAACTCTCACATCTAATCTGACTTTAATGGAGGAGGAAAATGATGACCAAATGCTACGATGATAGCAATTTAAAGCTGCCCTCTGTTTTCGCTGTCTGCACCTCTGATTCTCTGCCCCAGTCATTACAATTGGCCTATAAATAAAGGCCGAAGCTATCACAAGCAAATGCAGCTGGCGACCTGGGAATTTGCAGCAGGGAGCTGAGAGGAGGTAGACGGGCCAGAGGAATAACAAGAAGTCCAACATTTATCTTCGCAAACACAGCAGGGACATAAAACCAAAACAGCTCAATTCAGGCATCTTGATGCATTCAGGCATATGTTTCTCCGTAAATCTTCATTCGCTCATTCGTTTTCTATAAAACGTAATCCAATTCAGTGTTGCAGGGAGGCTGGAGACTATCTCAATATTCAGTTAAATAATATAAATGTTTCTCTATATTTATATCGGAAGCTATTACTATTCCTTGAAACGTGCATAAAGCCTTTTCACATTTTCAATTCTTCCTTCCTTTTGCTCAAAGGATGCTATTTGCTTCAATAAGACACAACAGCCCACAATCTGCCCTTTCTGCTTTACTCATCTGATCTTTCAGAAGCTGTACCTGCAGCTGCCATCAATTGTGCCAGATCCAAGATCACTTCTCAGAACAACATTTACTGGTTGCACTGCCTCCAGCATCACAGCATCCACAGCGTTGAAGTGATACCTGCACTTTCATGTAGAGCTTTCTTTTAAAAAAACAAAATGTGGAGAAAATATTACTCTAAATGTTTATTTATGTGTCTTTTTCAGTCACTTGTTTAATCTGGTATTTTGTATTATATATTTTAAAATAGGATTTTTAAAGAGTTTTGCTGAGAATTTTGATCTATTTGTTTTCAAAATTATTATCATGCCAACATAGCAGGGCTGCCATATATTAAAACTGTCAAGCATTAGTATAATTGGTTTCCGCTTACCTCTAGCAGTTACATTACTTACAATTTCTGTATAATTATAGCAGGTCATTGAACAGCTTCATCAAAAGGTTGTCTTTGGGAGTTTATGTGCCAGAGAGCAATTATCATTGTTTGACTGTTATGTGTTAATCCTCACCTAGTTTGTTGATCTCTGCATCGGCACATATTGTCCATGGACACTCACAGAGATGGAAGTAAAATCAGTCTCTCTTGCAATAATGTTTCATGACTTTAATTGCCTGTGTTAATTGACTGCCAGGGGAGATCTGGAAAGATGTAGAGTGGGACAAAGCCTCCTGGGTGATAGTTAGTTTTCCAGGCTCAGCTGCTCAGATGTCATCACATGTGATGAAGAATGCAAATGGAGGCAGAGCAGAGACTGCAATTACAAGTTAGTGATGAGTGTTAATTAAGCTTCTCCAACATGAACTGATAATACGGCAAGAAAAAGGAGACAATAAAATATAGGGGTGTCAGGAGTTTTCCGGGAGTTAAATTAGTGGCCTTGATTGCAAGTGCTATTATTAGCGTCACTGCAGAGGTACAAATTTAATCTTTTCACATGCCAGGTGTGCACACATGTTTCGTAATATGGAGTCATTTGTCTTCTTAAAAGCTCAACAAAAAGAGAAGTCATTGATTTTTGCTGTGTTAACATTATCTTATTGAACTTTTATTGACGCAGGGTGTCATGGCGATGTTTTCCCCTTAGAGACACGTTATCCGCTTTGGAGAAGATTTAATAAACAGTATTACAGACATAGTAACATGCACACAGTTTACCCTACCTGTTATTCTGGATGAATGATCACATTTCTTTCTTTCTTTCTTTCTTTCTTTCTTTCTTTCTTTCTTTCTTTCTTTCTTTCTTTCTTTCTTTCTTTC
>JBAMHX010000016.1:20567401-20578107 GCA_037177515.1 Pseudomugil tenellus
GTTTCAAGAGATTTCAGTGAGAATTGTGGGTTTTTCCTTCTTTAACTGAGGGGTACCAACAATTTTGTCCACGTGTGCATCTTGATAATGGCCTCTTATTTTCTCTTGTGTGTTCCTTTTCTACAATATTATTTATTACTTCCTACATACTGCCATAGAAATGTGACCAAGTTGCATGCTAATGATTGTGTTTTTTTTGGACAGTGTACAAGCATAAGGTAAAAGTGCTTCTTTACACTGCGAGTTGTTTCATGCAGCAATACACAATTTTCTAACGAGGCTTCAGCCAGAGGAAGTGGGCAGCCTAAATCCTTTGAGAGCTATGCACGTACAGATCTTTTTAGTTGTTTTTAACTTTTAACAACAAAAAGAAAAGAATTGCCATGCTTCAAGATCCCAAATAAACAGGCAAACCAGCCATAAAAGGGGGTTAAAATTAGTTGTTTTATTATTTGATAGAGCAGGAAAAAATAAAAATCCCAAAAAAATAAAATAAAATAAAGTAATTTCATACAACAGTTTCCATTCTTGCTGCACTACATTTAGCAGCGCAAACGACCTCAAACAAATGGAATGGTGGTATTTTTGCCAAACAGCAGCAGCAGCAGGCAGTAGTCAGGACACCACAGGGTTACACTAAAGCAGGGCACAAAATATATTGACATATATGCTTGTTCCAGATTGCTTTTTAGGGGAGATTCCATAAGACGCAGATCAATACTTTTTTTTGCTAATCAGGAATGTTTGACAACCTGGAAATTTTCTGATGCTACATGGACATAAAAATTCTCAATTCAGTTTCTAAACCGTATGCTACCATCAGCCGTTTCCATCCTAAAGTAAACCCAGGCTTGCAGTGACGATACCACAGCGCAGAGGGATGCACTTTGTTTAAAACCAATTTGCATAATGCAGTGTACCATCTTTTAGCATGACGTCTGACAAAACTGAGTTTAAAAATATAATTTGGACAGAGGAGACAAAATTGTGTATAAAAGGCTGTGTTGGATCACATCCAGCGTGCACTGAAGTCTGGAGTGAAGTAAGAGGGCAGCAAGACACTGGGTTTCTCATAAGCAGTAATATTTGAAAGTGAGAATGAATAACAAAACGTAGCAATGCAGCAGAAAACATATGCCATGTATATATTTTAAAGGTGCTCGTCCTGGTCAGCCATGTATGGATGGTTTTTTTTTTTGGAAGGAAGTTTCAGGTTGAAAAAATTTCCAAAAAAAAAAAAAAAAAAAAAAAAAAAAAAAAAAAAAAACACTGCATTTAACACATCAATACCTAGTGACATTTAGCAAAAAAACTGCCCATTGCTAGGAATCACATTTGATGTAACCAGACGATCCCAGTGACCAAAGTGAAAAATGACCATATTACTGTTAAATGACTAAAATCAATGAGCTAATAATTTAGCTGTTTAGACTGTGGGACACTTTGTACTTCTGTAGCTTATCCTGTGCTGCTGCAACCTGATAAAATGCACATGTGAAAGGCAGATAGCTCAATTCAATGTCCTGACATGAATCATACACACCTTAACTTTCTAGACAAAGAAGTTCTCCTCATTTGTTGCTGCAGGGTTTTTGTCTTTTTTCTTGTACATTTTCTTTTCTTTTTTTTTTTGCATAACTACATTCTGAAAGCTGTCCAGCTTGTCTCAGACCAATTGTACGGTTGTGTGGGAGCCACTTGACACAAGAAAAAATTTTTAAGTGGGTATCCACTCAAACGTAGGGCATAAGCATGTTTTTACTAACCCTATAAATAAATTCAGTTTGTCTATAGAGGAAAAAAAACACACACAAAAAATAAAACAATGCACCACAACCTATGACTAAAAGCGAAAACAATGTCAAATATTTGACATTCCTTACACCCACTCAGTTTAGCATGAATTCATGTTCATATCCAGAGAGGGTTCAAATAAACTAGAAACCTTCTAGCAGAAGGGATTCCATTTGGGCTCCACTAGTTCTTTGGAAGGTTTTATTTTACAATATCCATTAAGAATAGTCCTCCGAACATATGCTCCGTGTTCTTACATGAGTCAATGAAATCATATTCTTTATTCTTATGCTTCATTTTAGCAATAAAGTATTTAAAAGCAGGCCACAACATGGAACCCAGCAGATGTAAAACCACCTCAACAGTAACATTAGCCTTAAATTCAGACCTCGACAAGAGGCCACTTCCAAAGTGTCAGGGAGCACAATATTCCAAACACAGTATATGACTTAGAGAAGAAAAGACAAAATCCTAACATTCAGCCATACAAAATAATCCAACACACATCAACTTCTCTACTATACACACTGAAAGTTGGAGAGAAGAGGCGGTTTGTGTGCAGATAGAATTTTTTTTTTCCTTTTTAAAAATCCTTTTTTTTTTTATCTTATTCATTTTTGCAAAGCTGAAGCAGTTCTTATTTCATGGATGGTCCTCGAAGCTCAACAATCCCTGTGATGAGGTCCTCGGTTATGTTCAGTTAGGCCACCATGTTGGCCCAAGTCTGACACACTGGAGAGGGCAGGACGTAAGGCGAATATCTTATTGTATACAACAATGTATATTATTTCTCCCTGCCTAATCCAGAGGCAGGGGAGAGCTCGGAGATATTTTGTGGCAACTTCCTCTTGGTGCAACTGGGACGTTCAAACAATAAACAGAGAGGGAGATGCAACATCGCTGGAGATGTTCATGAAATTGTACATGCCTGTGTCAACCCCCAACCCTCACTGAAGGTACCCAAAATCTACTTGACATATTCCTTGCATCCCTGAAGCTGTTACAGCACAACTTGGAAAGGATTCAAATAAGGAACAAGGTAGCAGAAGAAGATGGAAAAAAAAAAGGTGTAAAAACACCCCAATGCAACAAGAAAAATGCTTATTCTCCCCTGGCACCCATTTGGACCAGAGGCGAGTCTTTAGAAAAGATTAGAACAATAATGAGAATGGCTGTTATTGATATTAAGAGGGATAATAGTTATGATGTCATTTCGGGAGAAAGATTGCATTATTTCCATGTGTTTGCAGCTTGGGATATAGAACGGGAGGGAATCATGTCCAGCAGATATTCCCGCTGACGCTCAACAGCGGAGGTGGTCTTATGAGCAGCCAGACTGGGATTCACATAGGCCATTGTCACACCTGGCAAGACATAAATACAAAAAGAGGTGAGTGTGTAGATTTGACCAAAAGCTAAATAACAAATTGTGAAATTTCTAAATTATTATTTTTTTTTTTTTTAAATGTAAAAGTCCAGCTAAAGAGTGAAAAGACTGAAGAGGACGGAAGAAGGGAGTGAACTAAAGAGGAGCAGAAAGTCAGGAAACTGTTGAACAATTATCTACCTGTGTTTCCGCTGCTCTGCTTCCTCCAGCCCACCACGTTGCCCTGGTTACTGCTGCCAGCGCTGACCTTTGCCCCATGCTGCAGGGAGCGAGCTGCAGCATGCTTATCTGCCCTACTGGCCATCGCAGCTGCTGTCACTGCATTCTGCAGCTGGGAGGAGGTAAAAGAATGAGCCACCCCACGAGAGCTCACTGCAGACTGGATGCTGTGTGACAGCTGACTCTGCAGAGAAATAAGGTTGTGGCGTGTTGGTGCCGATGGAAATGCAAAGGAAAGTCGCTGAAGTCGCTTTATTGGGTACCACCACAATCAAACGTCACACTAACCTGCTTGATGGAGTGGTGAGTAGACACAGGTCTATGATGCATGGCAGCACGGACTTGCTTGTACTGCTGAGACACCAGAACCTCGCTCTTAGACAGTGAGGGTGAGGACGAGATGGTTTTAGATCCGGAGGAAGCCGAGGAGGAGGAAGAGGAGGCTGCCTGCTGGAGAATGCGCTGCTCAATCTCCTGCTCCTGTTGGAGTGCCTTAACAAAGGCTGCCTTCAGACGGTTGGTGTGCTCGGCCTTCAGGGCCTTCTTCTGGTTGGATGACATGCACTGGTCGCAGAGGATGGTCCCAGCTTTCTCTTTTCTCCAACGGGACGTGAAGTCTGTCTTGCACTGGGCACAGGTATATGGCTCTTTGGGATTGGAGCTGGCCATTGCAGCCGCTGGGCCCAGATTACCTATGTGGTGAGTAACAAATATATTTTAGATATAACAATATTGTATCATTTTCTTTCCTCCTGCTAGATTAACTGTAACAGCGCAAAAAATGACCCACCCCTTCCATGCATTTCCAGAAGTTTCTGCACCACCTCCTCCAACCCCAGCAGGTAGATGAACTCATTATTAGCGGCTGAAGGCAGGAAGTTGAACTCAGGAGCAGGAGGTTTAGGTGGAGGTATCTCCAGCAGTGTCTTCTCCAACTGTTTGCGCAGTGCTAGTTTAGCCGCTGCCTGCCTGCTGGCTGGAGAATCGTTGACACTCGAGTTGGGTGACACTGAGGAACCTTTTAGGCTAGTTGAAGAAGCCTGAACAAACACACAAGGAATTAAACTACATCAGAAGCAACACATGAGGACTTAACTTTTACACGTGAAACAACACATTCTGGAAATCTATGCAGCCAAGTGAGTGATGACAGCTTGTCCAGAATGTCTCCACCTGAGGGATGCTGACCATCACATTGCTGTTGGCTACATTAGCCACTCGAATGAGTCCCTGTTGAATAATCCTCTGGCCTTGGACCTGGACATTGGGTACAGACGCCCTGGGAGCCAACAAGAGGGGTGGAGGGCCTGAGCCGCTGTGCTGCTGCTGTTGCTGACGCAGACTGGCTATCTGCTGGGGAGTTACTGCAATAGGCTGATAGGGGTACACATAGAGACAGACATTATGGCGGATAATCATAAAAAGATGGAGAATGAACGGAAAAGAAAGGCTAAGTCACTGCAAAAAGGTAAGAGATGATAATGAGCTGGTTTTCTTTTCACACCAACCTGGGCTCCTCTGACCAGAGGTGGCATGACGATCTGAGAGTTGTGTTTGGACGGGATGTGCTGCCCACCACGCACCAAGGGAGGCGGGATCACTGTGCCTGAGCTACGACCAGTCACCTGAAAGCAAAACATATTTAACTCATTTATTGGCAAATATTTTTTGTGTCATACTGAACTTGTTTTGATTGAGCTACATCATACGATAATAAAGTAAAAGACTCTACAAATAAAATCTACCTGAAGGGGTCCTTTACTAGATGTTATACTACCTCTCACAAGAGGGGGAGGTGTAGCCACGGAGCCTGTAGCCTGCACATTGAGGAAACAAAGCAGATTTAATTGCTGTATTATTATGGTTTATAGAAAACCATTACATTTATGATCCAAGGCACTGGCATTCCAGTTAAAGCTGGAAATGGTGGAAAATAACAGCCAACGTATACAAACCACACATGACATTTATCTAAGCATTTGTCTAATATGTTCCTGTACATATTGTTTTACGTATGATGTGATAAAGTAAAACTAAGGCTACGTTCACACTACAGGCTTTAATGCTCAACTCAGATTTATTTTTGTGAACTCCGATCTTTTCAATAATTCGTTCAAATTTCCAATTACATGCAACATGTATGTGATCTCCTGTATGAACATGATGCGCAGAAGACACGTCGACATGAGTTACGTCATCGTGTTTACAAAAGTAAAGACGAATGTAAAAGCGGAGCTGTTTTAAAGTTATTTATTATTATTATTTTATTATTATTTATTATTTTTAGCTAAAGTCTGCAAATTTTCAATGGCATCGTTTTAAGGAGATCACAAAAGAGAATCAGATGACATTTTGTGAAGAAGCGACAGAAACGCTTTCACTGAGAAACATGCGGATACGAAGTTGCAGTCAGGATTGAGTGGGCGCCAGGAGAGCGATGCAGCAAATAAGGAGTTTTATCAGTTTCCTGATGATGAGTAGAACCTTTATGTACATTGCTTACCGTCTTTCTGAAACACTGTATCAATGTAGCGCAGGTTGGATTAATGCAACCTGGCTGTTCAGACTGAAGTTACATGGCAAAAGATCAGATACGTATCGGATTTAGGACCACATATCCAAGTGAAAAGATCAGATCTGTGTCGTTCAGACTGACATTAAAAGATCATATACAGGTTGCATAGGAGCAAAAGAAACAGATTTGTGTCACTTCAGCCTGCAGTGTGAATGTAGCCTAAACGTAAAAATGTATAAAATCTTGCTAATTTAAGAATAAATTAACACAACATGTCATTTTTACCTTCTGTGCAGTGCTCTCCTTCTGTATCTGGCTCTGTCGTAGCTTTTTGAGAAGCACGAGTTTGGCCTCTTGGAGTCTCAGCTCCTCCTTCAGCTGCTTGATGATTTGCTCTCTTTCTTCAGGTGAGCATTTCTATACAAGAGAACGGCATACAACTTGTTGAAATTACAGTTATACACTGTTTATATGTAACCATGTAGATATGGTCTCTAGTCTTCCTAGAGAGGAATATTAAAACAGGTCATTGGCATTCAAAAGGTGCAATCTGATTCAGTTCTAATCAATTATTCTTGATATTCTAATCAATGATTTTAATTTCAACATTGATTATCAGTACAAGTTGAACATTTTCCATATAGAAATCTTACCAGACACTACTGCATAAGAATTAGGCATGTTAAGACAACGAATGAGGATGTTGTTTGGAAAGTTAAACTTCTGTTTTCCTACCATCAGTTTATCCGTGTCAGTCTTTGTAAAGCAGTGGCCATTCATGACCGGACTGGATGGCTCATTGTCCGATAACACAATCACATCATCTGGCGAAGGGGGCTGTCGCTCTTTCTTAATGTCACTGGAGAAAGAAATATCATATGCACGTTAAAAAAATGTAAAAAAAAAAATATAGAAAGTTAAATTCAATCTGCAGTTACAATTAAGTTGTAGTTCTACTATATATCCAGTAGATGGCAGTACATAACTATAATCACCCCACTTATGGTGAGAACGTGTGCCGGGATACACAAGAAAGCAACAACCAAGAGATCAATAACGAAGTAATGGCGGCAAGAGAGGAGCACAGCACCCCATTATCTCCAGTAAAAGGCAACATCAAGACCACCTGCTCTTTATCATCCAACAGCAGAAACGCTTGCAAAAATAAAATGCAAGCAGTCCAATTATCTACGCTGGTTTTTTTATTGATGAAAAGGCTGAAGACCTTTGATAAATTCTTAACAGGCTTTTCCTGTCAACTAAGGAGAACAAAGGTGACAAGCTACACGTGCACTGTAATCAGGAGAAAAGAAACAGAAGTAGGAAACAGTACAGAAGTGTTTACACTATATGGGCCATGGAGGGTGACTATGTACAGCGACCACTGTAAAGATTCCTGTACTGTCTTGCGAACTGGGTGGTGGGGGGAAATAGCCTGGCATATGATACGCTAGGGTCGGCAATATGACCATATCAAAGAGGTAAATGTTTGTTTCAGAAACAAACGCACTCATGCGGTCAAGTTACATAATTGTTTAGTTGCTGTCGAGCGAGAAGCTTGAGGGCTTCAAGCTTAGAGCAAGTTTACCACCCAGACATGGCCTCACCCCTCCCCTACCTTCGCGGTGAGGCCTATGGCCTAGCTAGAACGGCACAGCCTGGGCCTCTGCTCTCACCTCCCTCCCAGCTGCCGGCATCAGAGTCACAAGCAGAGCAGAGAGGAGGTGCGCTGGAGACACTGGAGAGGATGACAGTGAGGGGGAGGGGAATACATGGCCAAGAGCCAACCTATTGTGTACACTCACTCTCACTCAGTCACCACTTCACACACACACCCCTCCCCCATCTTTACTTGTTCATCTTTTATATACGGCATCTCACCGATTCACTTCTTCAATTTGACTTCTCTCTGTTCACCATCTTGTCACTTTATGCCATCCTTTTTCTCAACAGCTGTATCAACATCTTCCCTCAACAGGCAGAAAGCTCCGTTCAATAAGGTCAACCACATGACGGACATACAGGAATTTACACAAACTTTTTAAATCACTTATTAAAACAAAACCTCTCTTCTGTTGCCTTAAACACAATCTCACTCAGCACTCAGACATTTGCTGTTTTTCTTGTAATATACGTCCACAGTTTACTTCAGTTAAATACAGACATAACAACCAGGTATTCTCAAAATAACTTTTCTGAGAAAGTCTATTCTATTTCAGGCCAACTCGAGCAGGCAGAGCACCAGATTTTCCTCCAACTGTTTACACGCTGAGCATACAATGCATATAGGAAAAGAGAAAGCGAAACGACCTGCAAGTAGCGTTACAGACGCTTCAATAGCTTCATAATCTCTCACACAAAAGCTTAATGGCGACCTAGCATGTTAACGGACTTGTTGCCAACATGACACTAACTAGCTTGTGGTTGCAACCAACTATTGAGAACAGCTTACACAAGCATCACAAAACACACCAGCTTGGTTATGTAAGGTCCAGTGTTCCTGCATGCTTCAGCTTCCCCCGATCATGGCTTCACACTGACCCCACTATAGGATTGCTGAATCAGTCATTATGAGGGGCAGTGGGATCCCTCAATTGAGGGTGCAATGCAGTACTACAAAGTGCTAATTTCAGCTATGCAACTTAATTTTAAAGGTAATGAAATAGCTCGGCTATGAACGGGCAACAGAACACCACCCAACAAAATTAATTTGCTAAGATATTGAGCAACTGGTGTGATATGACCTAGACAAAAACAGGATAAAGCACGCTGTTTAAAAAGAAAGAGTGGAAAAAGAGAAATGTGTCACCTCGGTGACATCCATTTCAGTTCAGCTGCTGTATTGTCGTCTGGAAAGGCTCAAACTTGGCTCGCATTACATTTCCTTCATAGCTGCACATATTTGGCTTCCACAGAATATGACCCCTATATAAACAGTAAAATAAATCACTTTGCAGTGCGCAAAAACAAAAACACAAGCTGAGGGTTCAGTCGGGGCCAAAGGTGACACTTGTATGCAATTACGATGTACCGCAGACAAACCCAAAACACTTGCAGCTGAATCACTTCTCTGTTCCACTTCGACTGCCATCACATCAGTGTGTGTATTTATCGCTCTACCAAACACACGTCACATGACATCAGGCATTTCTGTGTGGTCATGTGACACACCCACCAGCCCTCCTGGCCCCTCCTTCCTCCAACTGCTCCTTCCAACGTGGAAACCATGGTAACGGCCAGTTAGAACCAGTTTGTGACACATAGCCTTCATTTTGTGTGAAGTGTGAGGCAGAGTTCAGGTGCTGCTGTGGGAGAAAATGGAGTCTGGGCCTCAGGAGCCTCAAAGTTTTCAGAATGGGGGCAGGCTGCCGGCAAGCTGCACAGCAACTTCCTGTACGATTCCTGTCAGACCACTTTAGAGTAAATTTAGAAAGAAACGCGAAACTCCAACAGATATGGCTCAAACAAAATCTATGTGCTGCTGATACACGCAATAAATCCAGTTCCTACAGTACCATAAATAATGCTTTCATTTTCAAACAACTAACACAAAAAGTTGATCTTAGCTAACTTTTTATTCCATATTATTCACCATTAGACAATCATCAGAAATATGAGCAAAGTACTCTTAAGATCTTATAGATTTTGAGACAAGCTACACTGAAAAAGATGTTTTTCTCTACAGCTGGTAGGACTTGTAAAGGGTTTATTGTGGGGACAAGTTTTCTGACAATGCAATATCAAGACGCAGGCAGCAGCTATCTAAAGTGTTTATTGAATTCCTTTAGTGACAGTATTGTGTAAACTGATCAATACTCTACACTCTTCATGTACATACAGAAAAACGTCCTATGAGTTAACCAAACCCTGTGGCTGTTTTTCTCTTCTCACCTTTTGGATGTGCTCATATCAACAGGTTCGTCTCCTGTTTGCACCTCCAGCTTGATGGTAGCCTTTACTTCCCCAGCCTTCAGGATGCTAGCCGCTACTTTAGCCGCCTGCTCGCTCTTCAACTTGACGCCATCAGCTCCAGATCCCACCAGTGCCAATGGGGCCCCAGCTGCATCACCTCTCTCCAGCTTCACCCGTTTGTTGTCCATGTCCCCAAGAGGCCCGCCGAGAGATGCATGGTCCCTCTCCAGAGCCCGCTTCTGGCTGCGCGTTTGACGCACTGCCTCCTCTGACATGGCTACTCTCACCCTGGAGACAGATACAAACAGTTACGACATAATCTAAATGCATTTACACAAACAAGGAGAGAAACTTTGAGTAAGCAGCAGTGTGTGAAACACACAGCTTGAGATGCACCGTTACAGTAATGGCAACAACAGATTTTTTATTTTTTTTGGAGGAGGAGGGAGGCTTTTGTGGAGTTCCTGAACATCACTTTAGACAACACTGAAAAACACACTTTAACAGAGGGTTTCTTTTCTTTATTGTACAAGTTTACGTTATAATTCTTGGACTCCGAGTAAAGTTGCTTTCGCATTTTGCAAGCATCCCCAATACTGTGAAGGATATATTATTTTATCAAGCATATCATCTAGTCCAGTCAGGAAGAAGAAACCATATTTCCCATGACTTCAGCTTTGGGTTCAGGTACAATCAGGGGCTGAAACTGATAAAATTGTACTATGTAGTCCCAGGTCCGATAATGACAATGACAACTCACCTTAGAGGCAAAGAGTAACAAAAAAAAGGTAATTTTAAGTTATAATTGTCCTTTTATTCGGTGCAAGAAAATATACAATCTGAGGGGGAAAAAAAGTATATATATATATATATATATAT
>JBAMHX010000016.1:20578207-20593993 GCA_037177515.1 Pseudomugil tenellus
TGCAAGAAAATATACAATCTGAGGGGGAAAAAAAGTATATATATATATATATATTTGATAGTACTTCTTTTCACACTAATGACTAAAAATCTTTATTTGTGATTAAAAAAAGTTTTGAGATAAAAGTATAATTTTATATAATATATATAAAAAGTAATTTGACATTGTTAAAATATACATTTCGGAACTGAGTGGCAGAGAGTAGGTAGGCCCACTACCACAGTAGTCTGCTTCCTCTCTCACAGCGGCAGAGAGGAAGCAGAACCCCTGCGTTGGTTCCGAAGTTGGCGTCGTGATCGGACCTGCAAAGAGTAGCCTAAAGTCTTGGTATCTGTATTTACGTTTTACATGGGTGTTGTGGTGAGAGAGGCATTAGCAGACTCAAGCCAGGAGCTGAGAGACACAGTTTTAAAAGGGTGATGGAATGAGAAAGTGGAACCAGCATGCAGGTATGATGGTATTACATCATATCTGTGGATAATAATATTCTCTTAATGACCAATAGCAGCACGAGACCCTCAGTTTACATTGATAGCAAAATCTTGAAAAAATAGCAAAACCAAAAAAGTTTTGAAGACATTTTAATTAAAAAAAAAAATTGAGTAAACATTTTTTTAGGTTTGTTTTTTTTTTCCAAATATATTTTTAAATATATTTAATATATTTTGACAGAATAATTTATCTCAAAAACATTTGTTATATTAGTATGAAATATATTTTCTTCCTTGCAAAACATTTTTCTCCCCCTCAGATTGCATATTTTCCTGCATTGAATAAAAAGACAAATATAACTAATTTGTTTTGATTTGAAGTCAAAAGTCATTAAAGAGATTTGATGATATTAAGTAGGCAATGCTACTTAAAATGTGTTATATACTTAAGATGAAAACCACTTAAAATTTGTGTTTTCTTTATTTTCTTGGGTAAATGTCTCAAAACATCTCTTAGAGGATAAACTTACAGGATAGGCCTTTTTCTGTGATGAACAGGTAAACAGCCGCTCCCCCAAGATGCAAAAAAAAACAAAAAAACAAAAACAGGCACGTCCTCACCTTACAGGTATTAAAGAAACAACACCCAACAACACATTTATATACAGGTGTGAACTTGCTATTGGACGGAGATTTACTAGTTTCAGACTTCTGGCCTATAGCAGCACACAACTTACACAATGTTAAAGTAGTAGTAACTTTCAATTAGTATCCCTCTACTCTTGTAGCTAACAACTTTGTGCTAGTTGGCGTGAGAACCTTTGAGCAAACATTATCTTGTTTTTGTTATCTTCAACAGATTCAGTTGTGAGTGAGGTCTTCCTCACGGATCTATATTTGACATCTGTCCAATTTTATGTATGATTGGTCAGCGGCATTTCTGGGCCAGGACTTAATGAATGGTCAATTGTGCAATATAGGCATAATTAAAAAAGGGGGAAAGAATGGAAACATCCTGCTAACATACTGCTAATACTAGACACGCAAAGACATTTTCTTTTAAAATGGTTACTAATTTTTCAATGAGCTCAAATTTATCAACTCCTGAGGTTTTAGGTATATATTGGGACCATCATAAGGTATATGGGTATTAGCTGTTCCACTGTCTGTGCCCCAAAAGCTAACCATCCCATTTACTTTATACAATACCAGTAGAGACTGAGACCTGTTTAGATTTCTGGGGAAAAAAAAACCCTTTACACTGGAAAAGAGGAGAGAAAAAGTCTATCAACGTGCAACATTTACACTAACCACATCAATGATATCCCTGTACACACGAAACACCATCCAATTATAGAATGGATTCTTATTCCACATACAATACCTGTTAAAAATGGTAATACACAAATACATACGCAAATATTTCATTAGACCATCTTTAACTTTGCAGCAGCATACTGTGGCTTTGTTTCAAAGAAATTCTGCAAAGACTTATTTTCATCCAAAATTGTATTCATATTTTAAATCAATATATTGTATTGATGATGGACGAGTAAAACCATTGTGAAAAACCTATTCCATGGAATATGCCAATGTCATTAAGGAAAAAAACGGTTTAAATTACTCTTTATTTCCAAATGAACGTTATTTCCACTTTAAACAGATGAACGCAACCCAAACCGAGGAGCTTGTACCTAAAAGAGGGACAACTTCTGTCGCATGGATGTGGTTTGGATATAAAAAGACCGACGTGGCACGAACAACAGTTGTTTAAAAAATATGCCGGCTCTGGGTTCAAACAACAGACTCCAATATGAATAAATTATTTTATCATCTATACAGGAATCGCAGAGATTAAAAAAGAAAAAGCAGCTTTAAGCAGTGGCGAAAGTGCTCGTAATAAACTTCAGACGCTGAAATGTTTCCTGTACTGGAGAAGGAAGAATATTAGATGGAAGCATCTTCCAGACATCACAGACGGGTAACTATGTGGACACCAGCACCGTTACAGACAATGGTTTCATTTTTTTTCGGTGTTTTTTTTTCCTCCAGATGATGTTAAGTTAAGTTTATATTTTAATTCGCAGTCCATGAATGGAACGTATTGCATGCGAAAAATGTGACGGCAACCATATGCAACGTTTGGTTTGGCTGTGTCCTTTCTGTTTCCCTTTTGTGTCCCCATAACAAAATGCATGGCGATATAGACTTCAGGGCCTGCAATTCACTGCAGGATTACGCACAATATAATCAATTTCCACAAACTGGGCTCTTATAATACAGGAAATTCCTGCTTTCAGTTATAGCAGTGTGTAATAACATGCAATGACGGTTTGCATTGGAGCTTCTTAACTAAAAAGGAAGACTTTCACAACAGATTTGTGCTCAATCCTCTCCTTTATAACTTGTAAGTTCTCTAATCGCTGCCAGGGGCCCCAGCAGCTAAACCAAACGCTGCCTATGGTTGCCGCAGCATTTCCCGCTGGCAATATGATTCATTTACAGACTGCGGGTTGAAATATAAAACCTAACATCATCTGATGTTTTAAAAAAACAGTGCAAGTAACGGAGCTGGTGTCCAGCCATTACTCTTACTGAACAAAGAATGTTACTTGGAAGCATCTCCTCTCTGTGATGACATTACCAACATCACGGACGGGAGATGCTTCCAAGTAATATTCTTCGTTCTTTAGCACAGGCATTAGAAAACATTACGTGACCACAAATATCTCCTTCCATCTGTGGGAACTATGAATATACTATTTTACTCGGATAACAACCTGTTGCAGCGTCTGGTTATTATGAGCACTTTTGCTGCTGCTCAGCGCTGCTTTTACGGCTTTTGCAGGTTGAATTTCTGTAATCTTTGTTATTCTTGCATTGGTGATAAAATAATTTCTTCGCGTTTCCACTGTTGGAATCGAGAGCTGGCAAATTTTACAAATGACTTGTCTGTTGCACGTCGTTCGTTTTATATCCAAACCACATCCATGCAACAGAAGTTATCCCTCTTCCAGGTTCAAGCGCCTCGGTTTGGGTTGTCATCTTGTAGAGCAACACCCTGCTCTGAAATGTGAGTCTTCCTGCGTGTTTATTACATTATTTATTGTGTAGAGTGCAAGGGAATGCCATAAGGCGATTCTTCACGTGAAATACACACTAAAGCAGCTAACTGGCAGTGTAAATGACAGACATTTTTCATCACCCAAATAAAATATCATATCGCCCAGCCCTAATTTCCAATTGGAAAAATCATGTAAATCATACCCAGTCAAATAGTATATGTAGCTAGTCAGCTGACCTCATTCTTTGGACATAAAGTTGCTTAACCTAGCCCTGACCAACTGCAGTAACCCTAGATCATACCACTGCCCCCACAGGCCTGTACAATAAGCACTAGACATCACTACATTACCTCTCTCATTACCCTGACGTGTCCATCACTCTGGAACGGGGTAAATCTGGTCTCATCAGGCCACATGACCTTCTATTGCACCACAGTCCAATCTTTATGCTCACACAAGCAAATTGAAACATTTTTCTCCAGTTAGTCTCAGTGATCAGCTGTGTAGCCATAACAAAACCACTGTTCTGTCCCTAACCCTTGAGTTAACCTTACATTATCAGAGTGAAAATGCTCTTACCTTTGTCATCAACCATAGCTCTTTATTCTATTGCTGTTTCTCTTTCATTTAATTTCACCAAGACCCAATCACCATTATTCTGGATTTTTTTTCTAACCACATTTCATTAACAAAGACAATGGTTCCCCTCAATCATTCCTACTTTTAATATTAGGTTGGACAGTTCCTAACATAATGCTTACAGTTTATGCACGCTCCTTTGTCTGCTTAAGAAGTGTCAAATCATTGACATGCATCAAGCAAAAGAACAAACTTTATAATTTCCACCACAAGATGTGTCTTTCAACATTTTTAAGGAATGAGAAGCTACTTATTGTATTTGTTGGGGTCAAATAACTTGTTTCCAGGTGAAAAATCAGTGCTCATACAGTAATGACGCATTGCTAAAATGCTGCAGTATGTGACATGGATCAAATAAAAAAACCCTCATTATCTAATAGGCGGCTTGTAACCATTTATATCCAAGTGGTGACTTTTTCTTGGCCAGGCAGTGTATATTTATAAACACTGACTGTAATAATTCAAAATAGTTTGTACAGTATCACAATTCATGATAACAAGAATTTGACATGTAAATCACTTCCTTGAAAAAATACAGTTTTAACTACTGAGAGGGGAGTGAAATATTAACCCATGGAGGAAAAATAAATGGGGAAGAAAGACATCACACATTCTCACGTAGAAGAAGGTAAGAGGAGAGAATAATGTTGAATTCAGACTTTCCAAAACAGTTACTACACTCAATATGTTGACAAGACTTTGTTCTGTAGCTGGCAGGAGTCAAAACACACAAAACCTGTAAAATAAATAAATAAATAAACAAAAGTTGTTGGTCTCAGTAAATGATTAAAAATGTTTTGTATGCAATTCACCTAAATGGTTTTCAGACTATAATTCTGAAACTCTTCTGTAAGGAAGGCATTGAGGTTTTGAGGGAAAATACATTTGTTTTCAACTATGTTGATATGATAATATATGAAAAAACAAAAGCTAAATTAAAGACTTGAGGAAGTTGAGCTCTAGTATCATTTCAAGTGGAAACCCCTATCCAGGGCGCCAATGATTTTCAAATACAGAAAGACAATTTATTTAGAAGACAATAAAAAAATAGTAGAAATGTTCAGAAAGTCTAATGTTGAGTTTTACTTGTAGTTTTGTCTGGTCAAAAACATACCAAACTCAGGTAGAAGACAAGTCCCCATAGATGCTTCTTCCTGATGTATGGCAGGTTACTGAGTTTCTATGCTGGCAACACATAAACCAATGAACACTGAAAATAAAGTAACCTAAACTCAGCCAACATTCAGGTGTGTTTGCATACAAGACTGTGATGCCGCTGGAACACAGCAAAGATAGATGTGCCCTGTTGTACCATCTCTGAACACAAAGACCATCTATCTGCCAGAGATGACAGCTTGTGCGTGGGCGTGCAAACAGTACACAGCACTTTGGAAGCCATACTTAACCAAGTAAGATTGTCAGAACGGCTGCACGGTGCTCAAACATTTTAACGGTGCAGCGGTGCACCATGTCAGTCATACAATGACTAATACCTTTTTGAGACGGATCATTCAGATCTCTGTGTGAGCATTTTGCTTGTTTTAGACCCGGGGAGATGTATCTGCCTTCGTCCCAGAGTGCACGGATAGTATTTTGAAACAAGAGTTTATTATATCATACATACAAGAGCTAATAATAAATAATAATACAATACAAATAATAACAGTGTAATACAAAAAAATATAGTTGCCTTGCATATGTTGTGATGTGAAGCACATTTTAGACTGAGTCATTGTTGCATCACACATGATCCTATGAAAGAAAAGAAAAACAATAACAAAAGAAAAAAAATGAAGCCCCATCACCCATCGGTCCATTGCTGACCAAAACTCCTTTCCACTGACATTATAGTAAATTGATATATCCCACGTAACCTTTGTTGTTGTGGCTGAGCTCAAGAAACTAACTTTAAAATGTTGGCTGGCTACGTTATCAAGCTCATAAATTCAGGGCTCCGGCCTGCAGACTAACTAAACAGACTAAATTATATCATTACAGCTAATAGCACCAGTGTGTGTTTTGCAAATATGTTTCCTGTTTGTTTTGTTACCATACATCATGTAAAAGCAATGTATATATATATATGCATAAATGTATATGGGATATAGACCTAATGATAGGCTCCATTCATCATAATAAAGGGTGACTTGTACCTGTGCCGAGTCAAAGTTCCCTTTCCACCGCATGGCCATTTGCTTTATTTCCTAAAGACAACATCCTGGTCCTATATTTCTAATGAACACAAGGTGATGACTCAGTACACACTCTTGTAAAAAACCAGCAAAGACCTGCACTTTCTGACAGTAAAAAGATGGAGCAAAGAAACACAGTTTGATTTGACTGCTGACTTTAAACGTAAAACTGTCTTCCAGCATATCAGCAACATAAACTATGAAGAGACAGTTACGCTAATGACACCACAGCACATTTGCCAGCACCATGTGAAAGGCGATCGATCTTTACAAAAGGCTGAAACCACAAAAAATGTCTTCAGTCACGTTGAAAGAAGAACTAAGCTTTCAAGGGTTATATCTAATTATTCAAAAATTAAATTAATCTATCAGTTGTTTTTTTACAGCATCACCACTTTGGGGTTGACCCATTTTCTGTAGCTTTGAGCTTTAACTTTCACTTTTCATTAAAATAAATTATGTAACAACTTTTGTTTTATGGTGATCCACTTGAGCAATTCACAAAGATACAGCACTATCTTAAAATCTCGTTGACATTGTTCAGCACATTTCTCGTTGACATGTCTGACATATTTAAACGCTTTCTTACACTTCATCTATTACTTGTTCTGCAGTGTCTTAACTACTGGTGCACATTATCTGACTCACTGCTCTAAACACACAAGCCTCTCTGGAAGTTGTTTTTCCTTTTATTCAACCGTGTTTGAGACAGTAAACCAGCCACTGGTAAGTCTCACACACTGAATAAATCATTCATGTATTATATTTAAATTTACTCTCCCTCATTTTGAACAATCATTACCAGGCAGATTTGGACATTTTCAGGGCCTAAAGGGTTTAGTTGTTAATTTTAATACCATTAAATTAGATATAAAACGACTTAAAAAGCATTGGGATTGATATCATCACAAAACAAATTTCGAATTAGATGAACTCCTTATTTTATGCGTGTGTAATCCATGCAGTACACACAATGCAAAATTACAAGGCGATAAGAATGAGAGTAGTGGAGGACCAGCATGTAATGAGTTATCTGTGCTGGAAATGGAGTAAAGGACTCGTTTTCCGCAGAATAATAAGACGGGAGGGTAGAGTAGATCTTAGGCAGGAGGGAGAGAGGGAAAATAAAATAATAATACTATTAACAACAACAGGGTTGAGAATTAACAGCCAATGTAACCGACCCAACACAAAAGTGTAAATGTAAAGACCTGAAACTAGCTTTTTGTCTCTCAAATGCATCTTTGTTCACTCAACACATGTGCCTTTGTGAGAGGGCAGTGCCACCACATAATATTTCCAGCATCCAGGACAGCAGCAAAGCAAATGGAAATCTGTAAACTAGACTGACACTGCAGGTTTTACTCTCATTGTGTCCAGTTGCTCATGCTGGATCAATGGCAAAGACTCATCCCCTCAGGTAGTGTGCTCGCCTCTCATCTCCAGGACTGTAATGATCTCTCCACTGGGACTGACTGGACACAGACAGCCAACACATTAACAGCCATTTTAAAAAGATTCTCAACTGTGTCTTTAGGGGTCAATGTAACATTTTTACTGTCCAATAAAAGGGAATACAAGTAGGAATCATTATCACACAATAAAAGACAATAGCAAGACGACTGTTTTTTTTTTTGGGTAGCCAAGGGACATCGTCCTTTGGTATATTGATTTCATCCCTCAAAATGCCAACTGCCTCACTAGCTTTTTTTGGCCTTGCGATCCTAAATTTGAGGCCATCATTATCAACTCACCACCGCTGAAAATTATGTAAGCTGTTCTCTTCATGTCAAACATTTAAAATATAGTCTTGTATTGTTTAATTTCAGACATCATCAAAATAAAAAGAAGATCACACTACCTATGCTGATCTGTGCACCAGACTTAGAGTGGGGGCAGGGACCCAGCTGAGGAGGTGCCATGGTTGGGGGAGGGAAAAAGAGTGCAGAGCGCATGTGGTTAGCTGAGCCATAATCTAACTGTACCCAAGTGAAAAATACTCTTCCTTGTCTTCTCTCTCCCTTACTTGCTCACTCTCGTCTTACCCCTCCCTGCCCCACACACACAGATATACTCCCTCCTCGCTTGTTCTGTTGTAGGCTCGGCCAGCCCAGAAGTCTGTGTGTGTGTGCGCGCGTGTACATATGTGTGTGTGTGCGTGCCCCTACTGGTTGTGTCCCGAACGCCAAGGGTTAAGCCCCTGCCATTTTAACGCCACTGACAGATCAGACCATTAGGGTGTTACCTAACAAAATGGAAGCCTTTAACCCTGAATCTGCCAGACCGCTTCTATGTGTGTGTTTGGGTGTGTGTGTGTGCGCAAATGAGAGCCAGAGCTACAGAGTGCATCTATTTGTGCGCATGTCTCCACCTGGATTCTCCCTCAGCGACGCGACAACAACAATGCACTAAGTCCGGGAAGTGGAAAAAAGACTTTAGTACATAATTTCGTAGGAACAGACGTATATAATAATATTCAACCTTGTAAATATGGCTGTTTACATTAAGAGCCGGTGTTACTTTTTAGTTCTCTGCGGAAGAACCTTTAACAAGAAAGTATTCTCAGACGCATTTAATCTGGACTTACATGAGCAGAGACTATTTTTTATCATTCATACATAAAAGCTTGTATAAAAAGGAACATAATCTGACCGTGAAAAAATAAAAGATATCCAAGTCATTAAACCAAGACACCTTCACATTTCAAGTAAACCTTTAGCAGCATACTTAAAGCAGTAGTTACAAAAATCACTGGATGCATTTCAACCATAAACGTTTACAAGCTATAATAAAAAAGAAAAGCTAAATGTTTTTTTTAAAAATCCAAGGCAGGGATTATCTTCAATTCCAGCCAAATTGCTTCCAAATGGTTACTCAGTAATCCTGTAAAACCAGAAGCACATACCCTCATACAGACTGGAGGGCCAGGACACACGCAGACTGCTATCAGATTACATTTCTCTGAAATTGGTGGCAGCAGGAAGTGACCAGAGTATGAGGCGAGTGGGGGGGAGACAGAGTGAAAAGGGGGCTGTCTGCTTTTTAAAGACTTTAGAAAGAATGGACAAAGTATCAATGTGCAATCATCATGAACAGTTACTTTGGTATCCAGAGAACAAAGTATGTGCCATTAATTTCCATTCACACAGCGCTATTAACTACTCATGCTAGTTTTATTCTGATAAGAGGCATTTTTAGTGTTTCTTCTGGCATTGTAAAGGGGGGGCACCTTAAAAAGTCAAGTTAAGATCTTGCTTTCTATACAGTGCACAACAGAGATGATTTCAGGTTACATTTAGTCTACAATAGATATATAAAAGGATAGCTTATACTGCAATAAGCTATCCCTTCATTTACGAAACCTGTGTGATGTCATCAGATTTATACAACAGTACGTCATAGCTGCTCTCTGTGCTGCGCACAGTGGAGTTTCGATAAAAAACTCCTGTGAGAAAATTGTACCGTAATTCCTGGACAATTGAGCACCCCTGAATATAAGCCGCACCTTGCACAGAGTGCGCAAAAGCTCCATTTTCTTATTCAACAGTAACAATCGCTTTTAACATGAAGGTAAATTAATCACTGGCCAGTAAAATTCCATAAATTAGCTGCATCATTGTTTGAGCCGCAGGATAGGAATCGTGTTTTTTAAAAATAACTTAGCGGGTTTTAACCAAGAAGTTACAGTAAATGAAATTAGGAAAATGGTGAAAATAGTTTGAAAATAGTTTTTTTTCCTCTTCCAGCAAGGTAAAGATAAGCGAGGAGCAGCTAAATAGCCCCCTTGCTTCGGTGTTATGCAGAGGACCACTGCAGAAATGGCTAAACAAGCTGAATCTTTCATTCATTTAAAGTAATAGCTGAGGGTGTGTTATGGCTCATAATTGATCTGATATTTGTTGGTTTTGTGTCAACACCTGAAATCTTGAGTTTAAAAATATTTAAAACAACTTTATTGAGTTATAGCTATCACATGATGTTTAATGTTTACTATGTTATAACGTTTCAAAAACCTTCTGTAAAAGTTAGGCTACTTTATATGTATACCAAGTTTATGATTACATAATTAGCAGAGTTAATGTAAATTACATTTAATTTGTGTTTTAAAGGCTAAATGTATGTTATATGTATGAGAATAACACTGAAGAGTCAAAACAGATTAATAACTAGTCGTCCTACTGCTTCTCACTGGAGGAAGTGTTTGTTTTAGCGTCTTCTCTTTATTACTGATTTGATTGATAGGAAATCTTAAATAAATAAGAGTATTGAGATTTTTCTCAATTTTTTCTTCCGATTCCTCCCCTGGATTTAATTGATTTTAAATCAACTGCAAGTCATGACCTCAGGGACAACCTGTTTCAAATTACACGATTTTTTTATTTTATCATTTCCCCACCAGGTGGCGCTTTATTCACGAAAAAATTAGATTTTTGGCTATTTCCTTAACTATTTGTCTAATTGATCTTAAATCAAATACAAATAAAAAGGTCATGACCTCAGGATGCATCCTGTCCTAATGTCATACCGGGCTAGTTCAAAGTTTCAACACCAGGTGGAGCTTTGTGACGGAACATGTGCGGCTTTATATTATTGTATTGTGTCTATTCGACGATTGGGGAATTGGAGGATTGGGAGTGTTCAGTGATACACCCTCATCCATGACTTCCGACAGCATTGGCCTTGTTGTGCTATTGAAAGATCATCTAAAACAGACCAAAAGCAAACTCATGAACTACATTAAGTCAAGATTGATTCAGCTTCAGCCTGCTTTAACTTCTACAGATGACTTTCTTATATAGACATATTTCCCATCTACTAAATGTGTAACACTCATCTGATGTCGATGAGAGTTTTGCTGCCTTGACGCCATTAACTGGTGGAAGAATGAAACATTTTCATATCTGAAGTTCTTCATTTCTGTTTCAATGTGTTACCAACAGAGGAAATTATTGTCATGTCATTCTTCTGAATGTATCGCACACTAGTTTACACCCACTGAATCTGATCTGCTTTTCTTGCTTTTATCAATTACAAGTCACCATATTTTTAAATCTACGTTTCCTGAAAAGTTTACGTAAGTGCTAATAAAATTAATTCTCACTTTATCCTCATGTTCATTAAAACTAAAAATCATAGTTATTAATAACAGGGATTTCAGGTTATGGAAGTAATTAAGCACATTATTGCTTACCAGGCATCGTATAAATTAGGAAGAAAAAAAAGCAGACATTGCTGTTTAAAACTGGTGCGTTCAGCTATCATTAGACAACATTCAGACGACAATATCTCATGCCCGCCCAGCGTAGATCTTACATCAGCAAAATTATTCCTGACAAAGTGACAGGCTGTGATTTACACCACCTTGTGAAAAGCAAAACGTTTCAACCTCCAGGAAATTGGCATTATTCTTCCAGATACCTGATACTGTCAAGCTGTCTAAAATACCTAGTAACTGTGGATCCTAGTGAATATTTTCAATGAAGCTGGACACAGTCCACCAACTAAACTATTTGGAGCACCTACAAGATGGGTGTATCTCCTTGCTTGTGTGAATGGGCAAATCAACTACTCGTAGTTTATTTGTATGGAACATATTTACATTTTGAAAACGGGGGAAATCGAGGAAATGTTCTTATGATTTTAAAAAAACATAAAAAGTCCACATGTAGGCAGGAAGATAGGTGGGTAACCAAAGAGCCTCAAAATCCGGCCGTTTGCAGGGATAAAAGTAATAAAGGATCCAGTTAGCAATGGATTGACCCTCTGAAGCCACACAGAAGCCATGGCAAGGGTGAGAAAGTTACGACCAAAAGTCTCATCCATTCATAAATTGAATATGTATTGAAAAACTCACAGCTCATATAACCAACCAGGTGGAAAGAAATCACCTCAGATGCCGTTTGCTTGTATTTCCGAGCAACCTGTGTCCAAGTCTAATGGTTGGATCCTGCACTCATTGTTCCGAGATCTGTAAAAGCAAATCTACTATTACTCTAGCGTACATGTGCCATTACAGGCAATACCAGTCATGCCAGTTTTCACTTGTAAGACAAAACTGGTATGAGAAGGAATTAACATTATTGATGTGGTGCCACTTCAAAAAGATGCTTGGTTGCAGAATTAAAAGTAGGCAGTGCTCCATATTAAAAAATTGAGGTTATGGAATGGGAGCACACCTGGAAATCTACCTGTAGCAGGGGATATGATATTATTTGTTCTTGTCTGAAGCCTTTTTTCACATCGAAGTACCAACAAGATGTTTCACTTACTAAAGGATGGACTAATTATTGTTGAGTGTAAAGCAGGGAGCATATTATAGTAATTTAGCAGCAAAGGTTGCCCCCATTAACAATTCAAAACTAATTTCTACAAATACACTAACTTTCATCACTGAAAGTCCAAATGTTGCGTTTACATGTTGGTCTTATTTATGCTTTTAATACATTCCTTATTCTCAAGCAGACTACATAAAAGACTGAAGTTGTAACATTAAAGCCACCTAAAACTACCATCACTTTAAATGATTATCATTACATCACTGTTACATATCTAGTGTCTGAAAAGGTCAGGTTAGTCACATGCTTGATGAGGTCCAACTGGGTAAACAAGAATTAGCTATATCAGTCAGACAAGTGTATTTTTCATGTCCAGTTAAAGAAAAAAAAGAGCTCAAGGCCTTTGGGTGGTAACTCCTGACTGATATGTCTACTCCTGTCTCGACTGGCATCTGGAGAAACAGCAATTGTAACATGCCAGAAAAGCTGTTTTTCAAAAGGACATGAAAACACTTTGATGCAGCAATCTAAACCAACAAAAATAAGTAGAAAGTTTCAGAAAAACAAAGTTTTGTAGAGTAGGTACATCAACAACCTAGTTGTAACAATCACAATTGTTTTCTTAACTATGAGAAAAAACACATGAAACAACAGGCATCTCCTACTAAGCAAGAAGTTATCTTTTACTACAATGTCATTGTTTTGTCAGCTCTGATTAAAAAAAACAGCAAAATCATTTTTAATAAAGCTGCATACTCTAAACTCAATCTTTGATTAAAAAAAAAATCACAAAACCCAAACAAGACCACCTGATCTTTTAGATGTAAACACCAGTGTGATAGGCTATTTTTGTACCATGCAATGTTTTCCATAGTTAAGATATAATATGCAGGAAAGAAAACAAATACATTAAAACTAATTAATCATTTCCTACAATGGAAATGTATAACAGATCTTCATGTGGGTCAAAATAGCATAAGTCATTTCCATTTACAAGTAAAATAAAATAATAATAAATAAAAATAACTTTTAAAAAATTACAATAAGATATTGCTATAAATACAAAGGTGGCTAATTTAATTTTCTCATGATCCATTACAATGGAAAGTAACGATGAACTAAAGGTAGAAACTTGTGATGATGCTACACGCTGCATCATAATAACGAAGATATAACTGCACAACTAAAAGATATTTTTAAAAAAAGAAAAACTTCAGTAAGATAAAAGATTACGTTTCATTCCTCATGTAATTACTCACCAAGTACACGGTCAATATAAAAATACAAATGACCAGGTAATCTTAAGGAAAAAAAGCAGTAAACTTAATATAATTAATTAAATTTTGAAATTTGATTAGTTAATAATACATGTGTATGCCCATGTTTCAGTTTTAATATTGCAGAGTAAAAGAGGATCTTGAATCATGCTTGTCTAGTTACATCACTCTCAAGGGAGATTTTCATAAGCAGCACCCCTCCTCAGGCATCTCTGAGGCACATCATAAAATGCAAAGCGACACATGTCCCCCATCACCAGCCAAGGGTGCCAACTGTCTGCTTGATCTAAGTAGAGGGCACTTGCTTAAAAGAGAAAAGGATAAACACGGTGCTGCTGCTCAGCTTATAAAGCACACCTAAAAGTCACATGAATATAAAACCACTCAAGCCAAATAAGGCATAATTCACAGCCTAGTTCCAGTAATGTCTAAAGTGATCCTCATTACTATGTATACATGACTATTAATAATTTGGGAGCCTCTCGCCATTTATGTGAAGTGATTTAAAACACTAGTATGGCTCCAAAAGTTTGACCTCAATGGACATCAGTGCAGTGGTTGTAGGACATGCCCTTAGACTTGACTGTATGACATTTCATAAAGTAAGAAGAAACGATGTTATTCTGGTATTCTCACAAAGTACACGTTTAACTGTTTTACTCTAGCGTTGCTACAAAGCTGTCGCGGACAGACCGACAGACACCCACCCCCCTTTTTTTAAATACACACACACACACACACACACACACAGAGGGAGAGAGACACGAACTGAGGCACGATCGTCCACCATTACGCCTCCATAAAAAGGCTTTTCACGCTTGAGCTAATCTGACAAAGTTCTTAGATCAATGGCTCGTAAAGCCATAACCATACCCATCCACGTTGGAAAGGAACGGGGGGGGGTCTCAGATATAGTCGGTGGAAACACTGGTTACAATGTCCCTAAACTTAAGGGGCAAAACTCAACCCAAAAAGAATAGCTACCTATATTAAACTAAGCCATCAACAACAACAAGCTATCGCATGCTAACGTCCACTTGGCTTGCCTACAACAACCTGTCCATTTGTCCAGCGGCTACGCAAAACAAGCTACCAGCCCAGAATAATTATCAGCAGATACGTAGATTAGTCGCTGAAACCCAAAGCCCATGCCCCTTAAAGGATCATATAAACTATGGTATTTGACTAGGGTGTTTGTACCCGTTCAAATAGCGATACACGACAGACAATGAAACCGACCCCGTCTCAGGCAGCAGCGAGTATTACAAAGCTAGCTGACAAGCAAGCTCAGTTAGCTTGCTAACGCTAACTCGCTGGTCACTCATCTGCACAGTCGTATTCGCCAATAACCTAGCCTTAATTACACACATAAAATGACATCTTTCTCTGGGAGTTTAAAAGCTTGATTATTAATAACTATATGTTATAACTCCCATGATATAGTAATATTAGTGCGTCCTAGAGTAAGTTTGGGAGAAAAAGTTGAGCAAAACACTATCTACTTTTGAAGCTTGCACTTGGCAGTCCTTATTGGGTAAGTACGTGTGTAGCTGAACGACACACAAATTGTTACCTTGCACGTTAGCTAAGATCAAGCTATGCTAGCTAGCTTAACTTGCGTTAGCTGAGCTAACACCGAAAGAGAAACTTCCGTCGTCATATTTTAATTGAGAATTAAGATATCGGATTAGATTGCAAGATAGTGAAATAATGTAATATGGACTTACAGAGTATGGGAAGAGCTTGGTCGAGTTCCCCCGCGATTTCCAGTTGTTTGATGGCAGTATTTAGCTGGCTTTGGCGTAAAAATCCCGGGGATCCCCTCTCTTCTGTCCGCTGCCACTCCGGTTGCCAGATAATGTAATGAGCCACCACAGGCGGCGTCATGCTGCGTTCATACACACCTC
>JBAMHX010000016.1:20630908-20650793 GCA_037177515.1 Pseudomugil tenellus
TAACAGCATGATGTAGCACCACAAGGGCATAGCAAACACAAATTATACAAATAATTTCACACCGAAGGAGAGTTAAGATGGTGGGAGATCAGATGAAGACTAGCCTTTTGAGAGTTTGCATGAAAAATAAAGTCATTTTGCTTAAAAGCTGATGCTAAAACAAGCTCCCACAACCATATATCCACACAAACAACAGATTTATATGCAGCATCTTAATCACTAGCTTTTCATCTTGTTTAATCTTAAACCTGTTTAATCTTAAAGCAACAATACCTCAGTGAACAACTTGCTTTTAATAATGAATGGAGCAGCGAGTGCAAGATAAAGAAATCAAATTTATTACAAAATATTTCTCTGTAAAAATAGGAAAAACTTGCATCAAAGAATGTTAGTGGACAAATTTTATATCTTCCTGCAAAGCGTCTTCAAACCCTATTTCTTAACACACATAGAAGATATATCAGGTGCTGATTGCATTAGCAGATAAACAGACAGAAGCTTGTTGGATGAGATTCTCGTGGACCTTTTAATCAAACAGATGGGATGTAAAGGTGAGCAGGACCTGGTGCAGAGCTGCTTTTGGAGAAAAGCACTTTAATTTAGCAGAAAAAAAGATATGTTATAGTAAAACAGCAGGGAAGCTCTGTGATAAACCTCTTGCAGATATAGTCAGCTAGCCAAACCATCCTGTCAGATCAGTGCCTGAGGAGAGGAGGAGGGGGAAAGAAAGTCGGCAAGAAGGGGAAGAGAGCAAAGCAGGGGTGAAAAGGGTCAGCAGGGAGGAAAGCTAAACCCCAGAAGCAAGCAAAAGATTGTGTGTGTAGTGCATTTATATTTTAGCATACGTGTGTGTGTGTGTGCATGTGTATGTGTGTCAACCCCAGCTGGGCAGACATTTACTTGACATGCTGATAGGGATTTAAGCAGTGGGTGGGTGGTGTGTCTGACCAAGGTGAGTGAATGAGCAGAGAAGGGGAGCCAGTGGGGATCGGAGGATGATTGGAGGCGGAAGGGGGAGAGGCGTTGGACCAGAGGGGCTCACAAAACTGCTGTTACTAAGCTTGGTTTCAGTGTGAGTTGAGACGATTAGTAGACAGAGGCAGAAATGTAGAGTAAAACGGGGGTAAGGGAGGTGGGTTTTTGTAGGAGAACCCTCCAGGCTATGGAAGAGAAGAGGGACTATAGCCTATTGAGGTGATGAAGGAAAACGGCTCTTTCTTTCAGACAGTCTAATGAACCATAAGTCCCTGATGAAGAATGGAAAGAGGCTACCGCAGGGTGGGTTAGCTTGTGCCTACACACCTCTCCATTTCTGCTTCCCTTCCTCTATCCATCCGTTTATTCTACACTCCTCCCCTAATGTGCTGCAGTCCCTCCTCTTCATGGGCTTACACTGTTTATTTCAAAACGCAACATGCGTAATGTGCAACTCATGGCCGTGGCTCCTGGAGGATTTGATGAAATGGTAGAAATACAGTAAGCAAGTACATATCACCAGTAAAGACGTTAGCCATTTGATGTCCAGCTTCATCAAGATGAGACACGAGATCTGAAAACTCTGAATGGTTATTTAGTCTGGATTTTAAAAAGGGGTCATTTCAAAATTAATAAGATCCAGCCAAAACATTTCAAAATGGGATAAGAAATGAAAAACTGTCTGATTGAGGCGTGCACAGTCAATGAACCCTGAGCCGACATGTTAAATTACAGAAGGCAGTAGACTGAGACAGACATGGGGGCTGTCAAAGTGTCTGACTGGGTTTGACTGGGGGTTGTTTGACCAGGGGGTTGACTGGGCTGCAGGACGGATTTCTAGCATCATTTGGCTCTGGGTCGGCTGGAGACTGGCCATGGGTTGACTGAAGGGGGTAGGCTTACCATCTTCTCTAACGTTTTCTCTGGTGCGAGGCAATAAGAAGCAGCTTATAAAATAAGCAAAAGGAGGCAACTAACTAGCCAAACAGCCAGACGACTCACACACACTCACACACCGTCCCATGCTGCAATAATGACCCCTTCCCCCAACCTCCTCTGACCTTGACCCTCGAGGTCCTTCTTAACCTATTTCTGAATGGAAGTCAGTGCAGCTGGGGTGTCTGGCCATGAACTAACCACAACCCCCCTCCACTGCACAGACTCCCTTGTCCCCTCATCATTTAGAATGTTCCCACGCTTTGTGACCGAGAAGCTGTCTCTGCATCTGAATGGTTCGATTTAATATTTATGTGACCATTGCAGCATCACCTGCCTGTTTCTAAGGGCAACAGCATCTCCAGGACTGTGCTCTGATTCTAGGAGTTACCTGCCAGACACATCTTTCTTTTCTTAATGCTTTAATTCTTCAGGTTTGTGTTTAAAATAACACAGAATTGCTCCAAATTGCACCTGTAGCCTCCCTCTCAGCAGATCCAATATTCCATTCAGACATATATGTGCAACGATGTGAGTGTGTGCATGTACGCATCATTTGGGGGGTTCAAACCCCACCACCTTCACATTTTCATTACAAGCAAGTCTCAGGCCCGTGTTACAGCAGCGTGGCCTTTTGCTGGCGAACAGGCAGTTTAATCACACATACAGCACTACTCCATTTTCATTTCCTTTTCATACAGCTTCCATTCCGCTCCCGCTTCATAATTCTCCCCTCAGAGCTGTCTGGCCCGTCTGAGTGTTTGCAGCCTGTTGAAATGACATAATCAGTGACTTGGATAAATGCCGGACTGTTTTCCTTGAGTCTATAATCAGACTTGGGGCTCAGTGTTGCAGCTATGAGGAAACTGCAGCAGCAACACTTGACTTATGAATTACTTCCTCAGAGGGGTACTTTCACCCAAGGAATGTGCTCGAGCATCAGTGAAATCAATTTACTTTGGTCAACCAGGCTTCGTGTTGCCAAAATAATCAGAATAGCATCTAAATCTCTTCAAGAAATTGATGTCTTAATATTTTTTAAGGAAATAATGCTTTTTATTATATCGAAAAGCTGAAATATTTTAAATTAATGTTTGCTAAGAAGGTTATTTTTCCACTTTGTCAATTTTTTGTGAAAATAAATCATCTATATTTCCTTTTTCATTTGATTAGTGATTCACTTCAAGAGCAAAGTCAGATCGTTTTGGTCACACCACAGAAACAGAGACGTGCAACAGGCCAGGAAGAATTGAGTGATGGCTGTAAATGCTTTCAGCAACTATTACTTCAGAGGGTGGGCCAGATTCAATCAATACCTAGGCAAATAAAAAGCAAGGGGCAGTCAGAATGAGAAAAGCTGCAATGGAGTGAGTAACAATAACACGCACAGATGAACAGTCCACGTTCAAGTCCTTGTGTGAAGATTACAAGAAAACACCCTTAAACATTCTTTGATTTTAGAAGTTTTGACTGTTTGTGCCTCATCAGAATTTAGATATTTCTTTTTCAGCCCAGTGAGAATATATTACATGTTATGTTTACGCAGTCAAAACGGAAATGACCCATTTATATTTTTTCGTTTTTTCACAAAATCAAGACAAATAGTAAATATGATCTTCTCTTAGTGTCAGACATCACAGGTTGAAAAGAAGCTGATTTGTAGGAGTTATGAGTTCAGATTCTGTCATCAGATGAGAGTAAAAACGGTGTAAACAGTGATGGGTGTTCAGTGTCTGTAACTGGTATGTGCACACAGGATGTATAACATTCAAACACAAGTAGTGAGTCCACCTCCTGCACGTGTTCTGTGCAGTGAGTTATGGAAAACTGCACCACTGTAGCAACACACATATAGTCACTGCCATTATTGTAAAAGCTTTCTGCAGGAGTTGGTGTTTTGAAGCACTGTTCCTGTAAATAAGTGTGAACAGACATGGGCAAGTGTGTGTACACACAATGTGTGTGTGTGTGTGTGTGTGTGTGTGCATGAGCATACAGTTTAAAGTACTGATGGCTCGCTTGCATACAATGTGCAGTGTTAGTATTTCATGTGACATGTGCCATCCATTGTAGTCTTACTAAATGTATGTAAAAGATAAACCAGTGCCTACTGTTTTACCCACACACACACACACAAACACACAAATCCATGACTGCACGGCATATTTAACATTTTTATCAGATTCTCGCAGCCTGCTATTCATTTTCACATGATCTTCTCTCAGTATTTTGAAAGAAGCCTTTATTTATAATGTTAAACTAACAAAATAAAGATTTATTCACCTGTCATATTCATAAAAGTATATACAGACAAATAGTTAAATAACTTGTCATTTTCATTGACATGTCAGTCACATACAGCACTTTTCTGTCTTCTTCTTCTATCTTCCCCCCAAAAAGGATGTAGTGGTCCTGCATCTTGCCGAGGCTAAACACAGCTGCCATGGGTAATTTATGCTAACCTGTCCACATTCTCCTTAGCTTAATGTGCGTCACTGTGAGCTGATTAGACACACGGCTTGATTAAACCTGTCTCAGTCTGATGGAGAAGAAAGATAAGATGGACACAAACGTCAGCAAACACCTAAAGACAGTCTACAGCCTTTTTCACACTGAACTTATTTTATAAGAAAATGTTTCATTGTGCTGAAAGCAGCATATTTAAACATGCTAATTAGTAGAGTCTGTGTTGTATTTTAATGCTTGTCAAGGCTGATGAGCTGTTTTACTGTCAAGCTGACCTCACTTTCTCAGTTTATGCCTTTTTTGCCAGAATCACAACAGAAATACACAAATACATGCACAATAACCCAATATGAACTAGATATATCTTCAGACAGAGAAAAAAATTCAAAATATAGAAAGATAAAGTAATAAAAAAGGTCAATATATATGCTTTAACCCTTTGTCTTGTTGTCATATTCTGTGGAGAGGCATAGAGACGACATATGGTTGTGTCATCCTCCTGTCCTTTTATGTAAACTTCAAATTTTCCTGATACGGACAGAAGGGATGCCATACGGCATGTCTTCAGAGTGGATGAGTAGCCTCGTTCCAGGACATAGACAATTTACCAAATCACCCTTTGCAATAATTGGCAATGACAGGTGAAAACAGCCACAAATGCCATGGGAGCTGACAATGAAACGGACAATTACACAAACGCACACAACTACGGAGCTCAGAAGCACAAACATAAACACACGTCAATCCACAATGGCAGCAACGGAAGATCCATGAGCACGGCTAACCCCACATTAAAACCATAAAGAAGCAAGACATCTCCTGCTCCACGTACACAGCGCGTACCCCGCTGTTTCTGCACTGACACCCCTGATCCCCCTGTGCTTTGACAAGGCGTACTAAAGCCTGTATGAAGCGCCGCATTGTGTGGGGAGAACACAATGTTGCATGCTGAGTGCTGTGAGAAGGGCGTAAACCGGTGGGTCCCACGGCGCAGCAGCGCACCAGGGCCTATAGCAGGGAGTGCTGAGCATGCTAATGAGGTCATTATATTATGCCTCTCCCTTGCTTTTGCTCTCCTTTACAGTGTGGGCCCTGCCTGTCAGAGGAGACAGGGTACCCTGGTAATGCAGCCAACCGCATATGTCACATATGGCACAATGAGAAGGACGCATGAGCATTTCCAAATGAGTCACCAACAGAAAGACAAGGTGCTGCTATAATTTCAACAAGCACCAGAAGCAGAACAGCATCACTGATTTGCATACAGAATACGGTGAGCTTATAGAAAAATAAAAATCTGACTAACAACAGGCAACATTCATTTGCTAATTGTTCCTGCAGTGTATTCAATCAGCGACAGGGGTTATGTTTCCTTTTATTCCTTGTACGTACTATTATTTACAACTACGGGGGAGGGGTTAAGCCTCAAGCACATGCAAAGGCAATTACAAGATATTTGCATAGCCGTTAGCAATTACAGGGCAGATGGCAAACAGCGGGCATTAAAAACCAACCAAGCGCCATCTTGCCTGAGAGAGACAGCTGGCAGACAGGAATCGGCCATTTTGTAAGCAAGGGTCGCTGCCAGGCTGAAGCGCCAGTCTCTTTCTATGTGCCAGGAGATTGGCAGGCAACGGGGAATAATGCTTTAATATCCTCTCTGATACAGGCAACAACAACCAGCTCCTCTGACGGTCCGTGACAGAGCGATCACAGCCCAGGGCTGACTGAGGAGATCAACTACAACACGTGTCTGTGTTCACTTTAAAAAGAAACGTGGTCCTCTGAGCGGGGTTGTTATTTCACTATGGCAAGAGTTAGAAGAAGAAAACATTTTTTTAATATCTTGATTTAGTTCAATAAAGCTAAGGAAAGAGGAATACTCACCTAGAGGAGCAATCTCATCTCTATACGCTCTCATGTTTGGGAAAATGTCCATATCGTCCATCTTTTAGTGTCATTCCAGATGTTAAACATGTGCGCAAGTTCTCAGAACTGAATAATATCATGTTGTTTCACTTCTGATTTATATTAAAGGTGTTCATGCCCACTCTGATGTCAAACCAGACAAAGCCATTCCTGATTATTTTGGCAATTTTCTTCAGCCTCCAATAATTTGGCTTTAAACGTCTCCTGGCACTGAGAAAAACATTTTCATATATGTGAAGGAGAAAAGAGTCAGATGTGAAAGAAGGGGAACTGCACGGGTAAAACTACTGTCCTTTTCATTCTCGCTCTCATTCAATTAGCAGCCATTCACTTGGGCTGCCAAGGGATCCCTGCTGCACAGCAGTAAGTGGACTTCAGCTGTTATTCCTCCCCCCCGACACATAGTGAGGGAGAGAGGTATGAAAGGCTGGACCCGCCTCTCTCTCTTCCACCTTACAGATCAATACCGCACTGCCATATCCTCTGATGGGAGCTGCTGTTGTGAGGGTAAGAAAATCTAAGGCGAAAAGACAAGTTGTGCCTGATACAGTAGATGTGAGAAAAAGTTCAAATTGTCTTTTCATCCTGGCTCATGAGATCTTTGGAGTATTGTGAGCTACGTGCTTGGAAATGGGACTAAGCTGAAAAGTCCTGCGTATCATCTCAGATGGATTCTCATTCAAACAGTGAAGGTGGAATGAGTAATAGGAGGGAGGGAGCTGGTAGAAAAGAGACCTTCGACATCCTGCCTCATTCCTCCGCTGGTACTTTTTCTACTTTGCTGTCTCCATGTCTCTCTGACAAAGTTTTATCAAGCTATGCCGGGTGCCAGAAAAAAAGCCTCTGGCTGAACCACACACAAAGACTGTTTCTGTCTCTTTCCTCTCTGTTTGGCTGTCTTTTACACACACACATGTGCATGCACTGACACACACAATGCGTGTGGGGCGGTTGCAGGGCTGGTGCCCTGGCCCTGGCTGGTGCTGGGACTGCTGGAAAAAGATAGAAAGAGAGATGGAGAGCGGAGCTGGGAGTAGTGGTGGTTGGTCCCTGGGCTCCGAGGCCTGCAGGCGGTGCTGGGCAACCTCTGCTAGCCTCTCTCCTCTGTATTGATTTCTGCTGCTCCGTGTTGCTCCACTCTGCTGAGGAGGCTCCTAGCCGGCGGGAACAAGTGCTCAGCTACCCGCCTCACCTGCCTCTCTCCTGGCTTGGCTGGCCTAGCCTGCCCACTCTGTTGCAGCGTTGGCTGGCCCCTCTTGGCTCTTCAGGACCCATCCATGCAACACCGGGGCCACAGGAGGAAGGCAGCCAGAGAGCCCATGGCGATCCACAGCTGTGTTCACCTGCTCTGGGTTCATCCGCTTCGAACCACCTCCTCGAACTGCTTCTATCATTCTCTCGTCCCATTCTTCCACCCACTCTGCTTCTCTTTTTCCTCCTCCACTGTCTCTTCTTTTGCCTGCTGTACACAAACAACAACAGAAAGAGATAGAGGGGAAAAAAACGAGTTACTATAAACTTTTAGCATTTTATTCACTCGGAATGTCAGTTTTGTCTTTGATCAGGAAAAAGTTGAGGGTGAGTATTTTGGCATCCTCTCTTAGCTGGTAATATGAACCTGCTAACCTTAGAAAGCCGAAACTGCAGAGAGTTAAGTGTGTCAGGCAGTGAGAAGCAGCTTGCCAGCTGTACTTTCAGCTATTGGATTCTGATGTGCTGCAGATAGCAGAATATAGCAGGAGTGGGCCCATTATAAAAATCACCACTGCATAAACAGAATACATTAAAAATATTTGCAGGAAAAGTTTTTCTTGAACATGCCCAAGAGTTAAGATGGGCTGACACTTGCACGACATTTGGCCTTGTCATGGCGATTTCCTGCATTGGCACAAAGAGTTTACGCAATTCGGACGGTGTTGTTCCGACTTGGGCATCCCATGTAAAAAGGGGGCCTCCCCAAACCCAGGTCAGTGGAAGAGAGAAAATGCTGAATGCCCGAGACATGGTCATTGCAGAGAAGAGAAGATGTCTATATGTGGTGGGCACTGGCACGCATCCTCCCGCATCGTTCCGGCAACTTCACGACATGTTAACGTACAGTTGGCGTATAGTTCCCGACCTGGTGGCGAGAATTTGTTGTGACCAAACTTTTGAACATTTCAAACTTCTCGTCCCGACATGGCACGCAGTCACGACGGGTTAACGCACTATTCACGCCAGTTTACGGCTAGTTTGTGCACTGGCACGACTTGAGTTTTGCCAGTGCGTACCACAGAATCGTGCAAGTGTCAGGGCGCCATTATATTTATTTACTCTTAATATTTAGATAAATAAATGACAAAAACAAATTAGTGACAGGTCATTTCAAACTATTATTTCCTCCGTCTGAATGTGAAGGAATGGAAATGTTTGCCGCAGGTTAGTGGTGCACCATGGAAAGTTTGTCAAAGAAAACATCTCAGCTTTTGTATCATCTAGAGATATTCACTTATTCACATTGGTTCAGCAGCTCTCTTCTTATGATAATAGCTGATGGTAGGGGGGGGGGGGGTTCTTCTTTGAGGATTGATGGTCCTATTGTATTCCTCCGCAGAGAAAGAGCCATGGCCAAATTCAACCCCCACCATGCTGCACTAACCTCACAGTCACTAAATTTCTCTCCCCACAGTTACTAGAAAGCTCCACACATCTCTACTACTCTCCTTGTTTGAAAATTACACATGAACCAGGGGCTGGCAGCCAGGCCAATAGAGAAGTAAAGTACTGAGGTTCTGAGTCGGTGGGCCGGCAAGGCTTTGGACGTTAGAGCTTTCTGTCAAGAAAAGGGCGAAGGGAAAGGGGGGCTGGAGAGTGGTGTGAGAGGTTACACTGTTGGGACAAGAGAAGCAAGTTTGGGAGGGGTGGGCAGAGCCAAGTTGAGTTAGGGGGACATGGATGGGGACTCAGGGTGCGGTGTATGTCTCAGACACAATAATACTATTCATTGGGCTCAGACATGGGTGTTAACTCCCTTCTGACTGAGCACAATGGGACTCGGCGGCATTCAGGCAGCCTTGGTGATATGGTTAGTTCAGGACTGCATTCTCCCTGCCTCAGGAAAGAGCGCCTGCATTGTGCCCGTCCAGGCAGGATGGATGCAAGGAGGTTTGGGAGGTGAAAGGCAATGAAAGAGAGAAAAGTACGTCTGTCTATCTGTCAGTCTTGAAGAAGAGGGCAGAAGGAGAAGGGGAGGGTGGGAGCTGGCAGTGATGGAGGGGAGGATGGTGAGGTGACGGTGTCTTTTTTTTTGTCCCAAAGCGTTAGACTTGTTTGTTTCATGAAAATTAAATAAAAAGGGAATTAAGACTACAAGAAAATGAGTAAAGATTAAAGGTGCTTTAAAGATGGAAGGGGGCACTGATGGAAGCATAGGGTAATTTTTATGGGTGGGATTTGTATGCTGCTTTGGATTTTTATTGGCATGAATCAAAAGAAGGACAGAGAGGAAGCTATGAAAGAGAATTGATGTGTTGGTTTGCTGCTGTTTGTGACTCAGAGGATTTGACAGAAACTACCACAAGAACTACTCCCAAAGAAAAGGAGCAGAGAGGAGACACTGCAAGAATTATAAAAGCCGAGCAGGAATAGAGAAATTCAGTGCTATAATTTAGTTAGACGTAATTCAGACTTCAATGCAAAAAGGAACACACACATATAAATACACATACACACACACAAATACACACACATATGTTAATGTTAATTTTAAAGAACACAGTTTCATACTGAGAATTTAAACATTATACATTTCTCTAAAATCTGCAGTGAGACAAGATGAAAAGGACAAACATGGAAGGACGCTGAACGTCCAGTTTCATATACTTGTATAGCAACTTAATACACTTGACACACAACCTACATTTGCCCACACGCACACACACAGAGTATCATTTCTCCTTCTGCACAGACCAACCTGCTCCCGTGAACAGTACTTTGTTTGTTTTCCCTCTGGTGAACTCTGACCAGCCGTTTCCATAGCAATCTTACCTACTCATTCTCAGTGTGAATGCGTGTTTGTGTGATAAAGAAATGAGAGGCGAGAGAGTGAGTACAGTAAAAGTACAGGAGAAGGGAATACTGTGTTTTAGTTTAGAGTAAAACTACGTGATTTTCATACATAAGCTGTGTGGAATTATTGTGGGGTGAAAATATGACTCAAGGGATCCTATTAATGCACATTTTTATAAACGTTCTGCTCATGCAAAAGCTTAATGTATAATGTGAGGTAACTATGGCAATAAGTTGACAAATATAGGATAATACATATTATTAAATATGCACAAATATTGCTTTTAAGTCATTTGCAGGCTATAGTCACTCTAGCTTCTTTAGATAAACAAAGATCCAGCAGCAAAGTGCTGGGTTCCTAAGCAAGCAGGGGCAGGATGGTGTATGGCTCTCATCAGGGGGCTAATGCCCTTCAGAGGTGGCTGAGGTAGTGAAGCTACTGCCCTTTGTCCCCAGTGAGGGGATTACACTGGTTAACCAGCACAGACAATGTACCTCCCTCCTGGGATGGGAGGACCAACCTGCTCTCAACCAATGATCGGGGCAGTCAACTGATCACTAACTTAATTACTGGCAGGCAAAAGTAAGAGAAGGGGAGGAAGAGTTGATGGAGAAGTCATAAAGAAAGGTTGAAGAAAATGCAAAAGGGGGGGGGGGGGGGTAAAGACGAGGAAAAGAGAGGAGAAGAAAGAGTCACGACGAGCACAGGGACACGGTAAAATAGGAAGAGGCATGGAGTTAAAAAGAGAGCAATGGGAATCAGAAGGAGGGGTGAAGAGAAGGCTTCTCTAGCACAGGATTAGGGGAGAGGAGATGAAAGGATCAGGTCTAACACTGGACAGAAAAAAGGCCAGTAGAGATGGCCCGAGGAGAGAGACCAGAGACTTAAACGCCAAGGAGGGAAATCAAGTAGAAAAGGTTGAATGAAGAGAGGAGGAGAGTCAAGGTGTCCATGACCTTAAGGCAAAGTGAAGGAGTCACTGAAGGCTTTATTATTACAGGTGCACGATGTGACAACTCCCTTTCTGTCCACTATTTATGCCACAGCACACACACCTATTAAAATCCAATGACAAATGCAGCAGATAATTCTATTACTGAGGACTTTAATAGAGGATATTTAGGGGGCAGTTAGCAGGCCCAGGTAGCATAGCTCAGGCCCGCTGCCGACAGATATGGCTCTGCAACACTTAACAACAGGGATTTGGCAGCACTGTTGATTGAACATGCCAAATCCCATTTGTAGGAGGGTGTATGCGTTTTCATCGACACTCTGTAACCTTGTGGCTTGGTAAAAGGAGACCCCAGAGTGTGTCTGCGTGTGCATGAGTGTACATTTCGCTTGGGTGACAGATAGGCAGGTGGATGGCATGTTTAGCTGGATACATGTGTTGAGCTTAGCTCTGTTTTGAGCTTACATCTATCTGTCCTTTCCGTCTCTAAGCCATTTGCCTCATTTTCCTTCATTGCAAAAACCCCAACCCCAAAAAAAACAACAATGGAAAACAGTGACAAGATGGAGATAGCAAGGCTTTCTCAACACCCCTTTTCTTAACCCCCCTCTCTCGATTCCTTCCATCCCCTACGGTGGAGCTGCCAGACAGGAGTGCTCAGCAGCTCTCCGAACGTTATTGATCCTGAGAGCAAGCTGGACGGGGAGTTGGTGTGTCTCCTCTCTCTATCTCTCCTCCCTCCCACATCAGAGTTTCATTCCCCAACACAGCCCGCAACTTTTTCCTCCCACCCTTCCTCCCTCCCTTCCCGCCACTACTTCATTTATCAAGGTTAAAGAACTCTTATAAAAAAGGGAAGAGGGGGTCGCCTGGATGTTATCTGACTTCATGAAAGAAATTCCCTCAGGCCACTCCACTACAGGAAGATGCTCTCTGATAGACCCAACTCTGCCAAAACACAATCTTACACATGCAGAACACAGTGGCACCAAGCAGTGGCCCACTCATGGTCAGCCAGAAATAGAAAAGTGGTGTGTCCACTTTTGTGCAAAGCAAGAAGATAATCAAGAATAGAAAAAAGTAATATGACAAGAGCAAAGGAATTGAAAGAGCAGAGGAAATAACTGACCTTATTTAGACGTGTTTGAGCTAATCAGTAAGCAGAAATTGTGACTAAGAAGGTGGAAGACATCAACTTATGGATGTCTGAATCTCAAATCAAGTGGTGCAAAACACTGATTGTAATTGCATGGAAAAAAATGGGGCACATATTATACAGAGTGCATAGTTATAATAAGGAGTCCTGAATGTGTCTTTAACAGATTAAGGGAAAACACATTGTTGAGAACTTTAAAACCTTGAGAAACTTAAAAGGGTTACATGTTAGAGCAGATCATTTATCATTTTTCAAGCTAAGGAAGCTTTTGGGTTACTAGGTTAGTTGCAGTCCTGTGAGAAGAGTTTAAAAAGTTATAGCAGCCAAGTGGAAGTAAATTTCCATTATTTCTAAGTTGACGTTTTCACCACTCTTGTTAGGATTTAATGTAAGAAAAACCAGGAGGCAACATGGGGCTTGTATCATTGACTGCTGCATTGCAACCCCACATTTTAACCTGCAGAGCTGGTCTTTGCACGAAAACGAATACATCACAGGCTTGTATTGATGATGTCAAAAGGTCACGATCCACCGCTAAGATCTTACTCCTGGCTACAAAAGCATGGAGGCTGTTTCCAATACTTTGCTCTCATCGAAATGATCTACAAGCTTCTACCTTACAGTACATGATCTAAGTAGACCCCTTTCTATATGTTTAACATAAAACCTATAATGAGTAGGTAATATGTTTATATCAAGCATACTTTATCTATAAGTTTAGCAGAACTTTGGAGATATGCCATTAAGCAAACTCTAGCACGTAAACTATGTTACAAAACAAATCTCTGTGTTCTGATTTTGTATTCTTTTAAGAACAGTTCTGAAATCCTGAAGTTCAGAGCGGATCTAGCAGTTTGATAAGAGGAACAGAGATATCCATACTTCAGATTCATAAAGTTAAAAAGTTCTGATGACTTTAATGACATAACAAGCTTTACAACATGGTAATGCATTAAATAATGATATGAAAAGAACATTAATAAGGCAAGATTGAGTCTACTACTTTCCTAACTCTACTATGGTTATGAATAAACGATAAAACATCTCCGATTGAAGATACTGCTTTCAAAAAAGATTAATGTATAGATTGCAGTAATAGTATATAACAGTAACACAGATAAAGGCAGCAGATTTATCATTCACAATTTAACTGTAAAGACTGTCTCCTCATTTCTAGTCAACAGCTTCTAAATTTAATATCCCATTTAATCAGCTGCTGCTCGCTAAGTACTTGATTCAAACTAAGCTCACAAAAGCTGATTTATAATTGAGGTATAAACACAAACTTATTTTTAGTTTTAGATGCTACTTTTAGAAACTAACAACGTAAAGAAAACATTAATTAGGAAAAACTGAGCCTATTCTTTGTCTTTTGTGACTGACTTAGCTATTTAAGTCACTTTCCCAGACTTCCCACTTTAGTTAACTGCTGCCATGAAAGATGAAATTGAACAGTGACAAAGGAGCAGATCTACTGGTTATATTTCTATAGTTGTAAGAAAATCTGTTTTCTCATCTCCAGCCAACAAATGCTAATTTTACAGATTTTCAAGACAGTGAATCAGCTGCAGCTAGCTTAAGCTAATGCTAGGCTAAACACATTACAATCCTGCATGTTTTCATCGTTTTTAACTGGTTCATTTCAAAACCATGAAACACTGCAAAAACATTATTTACAATTTTGCTCAAGTTTCCAAAGTCTTAGCTTGGAAAAGCTCATATGGAACAGGAAGTGAGCCAGCTGTGACTGAAAAATGAAAAGTTTAATGAAAGCACCCACTAGTTTGTGAGCATATATCATAAATACCTTTTATTACCTCATCCAAAGAGGTTGTTTTTGCTCACAATTATTTGTCAGTTTTTCACATCTGTCTGGAATTTTTGTTCCCTGAGAATCGGTTTTGGTCTAATGTAGACTCCATTAAATTCTGGGAGTGATCTGGAAGAAACGTATAAAATGATTAATTATCACAGCGAGATAGCGAAGTTGCGTAACATTATATTTTATGCAATAATACTGAATCATTAATGGACAATGTCATTATACCCACATATCCATATACAACAGATAGGTTACCTCTCGTATAGAGCATAATAATATTGTGAGGAATCCAGTTTTATGTTGATATAGACCATAACAAATATAGAAGTGTTGTCACATGAAAGATGGGGAGAATTGACTGCTTGTTAAATTTTTATTTTGTTTCAACAGTAGATAAAAGTCTAAAACAGACTTAGTGGAGACAACATTCACCAAATAAATATGTTTTTACTGTGCACATGAAAGAACTGCTAAGCATAACTGTTTTTATTTTTATGAATATATAAATGAAATATATCTATGTTTATTTTACTGATTAAATTTTTTAAAAAATGGAAATAAACTGTAACAAGGTATTATATTATTATATATTATTATTAATAAATTTGTGACTATTAGTATTTTGTTATTTTAAATGCTAAATATATGGTTTGATCCTCAATTAATCTAATTGAATCTAAATTAATGCAGGACTGTAACATACTACAGGTGAAAATTAGCAGATTTAAATTTGAGATGATTACAAAAAAAATAATTATTAAATGATAGAGCCATCAATATAATTATCTCATCAAAATGAAATAAGGGGCAAAAAATCAAAGAAGCACATAAAAAGCACCTAAAACAAAGTTGGTGAATTTAAAGCCGCAGCAAACCATCTGGAGTTTCTGCAATTCCAGCTTTTAAGAGACGGCAGCTTCTATTGTCCCTGTTTGTAAAAAGGCTGGAAATTACTATACTTGTAGAGTACATCCTGTCTTCCATTGTTACTGCTTCATTCTCCCTAGAAAGGCCTGCTTGTACTTGGGGCTACAACAGGCAAGCAAATGCACGCAGCAGCACATTACAGAGCCATACCTTCCTGCCCCTTTGTGCTCAGTAATTGCCACAATGCATCTTCTCGTCCGTCTAATTAAGTGGGTCTTCCCTATTGTCTCCCAGTGCTATCCCCTGCTCACAACGCCAGAGAGAGATAGAAAGGCACAAAAGTATTGAAGGAAGAGATGGAAAGAGCAAGAAGGTTGTAAATATACTAAGGCAGGAGTCCAAACATAGAGGATGAATGACAAAGGTGTGTGTGAGTTTGCTGTTTACCAGTTGAAAAAGGTGCCTGTTGTCTGTGTTTGCTGGTGGGTTGTAAACACACATTACTTCTGCCAGATGAATATTTTCCATAAAGTCAATTCAGGAAACGAGAAGTTATTCAGTTTGCCATAAATGCTTTTTAAAGTATAGTCAAACTTTTTAAAGGCCACAAACGTTTTCATATCTATACACACAAATTTTCAGGTTCTGATAATGGAAAGACAGTTGTAATAGTATGTTATTGGAGCAGCAACACAACATTAGGCTAGAAAGCATTTAATGTTTACAATAATGTGTAACACTTTAGACATATTATTAAATCTGACCATTTTTAGTTGCATAACCTGTAAACACTGTTATGAATGATGTTTTATAGCTTCTAAACTTTAAACTGGAAGTGAGTTGGACAATTTCTCTGGGCTCGCTTCAAATCAAATGTAAGAAAATGCATGTACAAGTGGGATTTTGGGATGTTCTGGTCAGGCAAGTGGCAACTGCTGACAAGTGGATTCTTATTAAAGCTTAAGAAAAATGTGTACTCTATGGTTAAACTTTTGAAACTAAGGTTAAAAATGAGGAGAGAGTGAAAAAACTATTGGATGTAATCCTGGAACAGATCCAAAAGTAACCCCATTTAGTCCCCAGTTTATAAAGGAAAATGCACTGTTTCTATCCAAAACGGTGCAATGTTCACTCACTGTAATATAATAGATATTTAGCTATACAAATAATACAATATTTCTTATTTCTGCTCTCTTTTCAGACCCTTTATTAGACTAAACAAAGAGTTTGGACTCCAAACTGAAATCCACCTTACTTCAAAACACACACATATCACACACGTCTGACTAAATCCACTTGAAATGACCCCTCAGACCAGACAGTGTCTTCCCTAAACACTAAACCCCCAAGCTTTGTCCACATAAAAAAGAAGAATCCCATTCTAACGCTGAACCCCTGAACTTTTACCAACACCCTCTTCTGACCATGAAAGTTTGTTTTTTTAACTTTCCACACTGAAGTTCCTTCCAGACCCTGACAGACAGACAACTGGGTGACATCATGGTATAAAGAGACAGACAGGAAAGGGGCTGCCTGTCTGCTCCCCAGCACCCGCACAATACAGCAGGGCATCTGGCACTGGGGTGATGGGGGTGCAGTGTTGGGACAAAGCGTTTACATCCCCCTTCCCGGTATAGTTTATTTGACAAGAGATATAAATGTGTGAAGAGAAAAACAAACTTCAGTTTGGCGGTTAGTGGGAATACATACTATCTATCCACCTATATTCTGGACCAGTTCATACATTTCAGGTAGCTGGAGCCAATCCCAGAAGTCATCGGGCGAGAGGCAGGGTACATCCTGGATGTACGGCAGTCTATCACAGGACGATATATTATTATATGATGTGGAATTAAAGATAAATGTGAAATGATAGATGTAAAGAAACATTTAAAATGTGTGTGTGTCTATTTCAACAACTGACCAATCAGAATTGAAGCTGCAGGAACGTCAAGTCTAAAAGTGAGTGTGTGTGAATCCACATGGCGCTTGTTCATTTTTGAGATCCATGATAAGGCAGCACTGCCAACGGTAGAAAAACCAGCGTCTCCACTATGAGCAGCGGCCCCCTCCCAAGTCTCTGTCTGAGAGGCTGTCTGCTCGCTGCGTGCACACAAGTGTGTGTCTGTCTGTGTGCATACATAAAACAATGAGCTGTGCGTACGCATTGTGAGAGTCCACAGACCCAGTGTATGTATTAAAAATGTGACTTGACCCTGGCAGGCTGAAGCAGGGTCTCTGCATCGTACTGGGCGTGGGAAAAAGGGGAGACATCCTTTCACAGCTGCTTCAGCCGTTGCCTTGAACCAATGGAAGCCCCCACTGTCACCCCCACCAACCCCATCCTGCCTCGTCCCCTAATGCCTCCCAACCTCTGCTTCCCCCATTCCATTCACTCTGCAGCCTGCTGCCTTTCAGGGGATCCCTGTCCCTCCCTCCTCTGTTGGTCACCCCTCTGCACCCCACCATCACACTCACCACCAATCTTTAATGCAGCCACCATTCAGCCAGTGTGCATTGAGATGCCAAAGGCCTCTGTGCTCATAAAGACCATTAAAAATGAATACTAATGCAAACAAAGAAAAGAACTTATGATTACTGACGACACAACACACAGCAGCATATATTACAGGATACTAAGAACACTAACCTTCATGGACACACTATAAGTTGTATAAGTTTATCCTACTTTTTATTCTTCAAACCCAAATATTCTCCTTTTTTTCTATCCTCCCAAAACCTCCTTTTAATTTATGTAAACATATCCCACCGTTCTATTATTGCATGCCCACGCACACATAGATCAGGCCCCTTTTAACCCCTTTCCAAGTAGTGTATTTATTTGAACACTGCAAAAACTAAAATCTAAGTAAGATTAAACATATGCTTATTTTTTTCAACATAAGATAATTATTCTTACTTAGTAGGTTTTTTAAAAAGATTATTTTACTTGTTTTAGGAATTCTTGACAGGTTAATGTTCCTTGAAATAAGATAAATTATCTGCCAACAGAACAATAAATGTTATCTTATTTCAAGGAAAATTTACCTAATTTTTGTAGTTTTTTTCTTTTTTTTTTTGTTTCTTATCAAGCCACATAACGCAGAGTGTATAATATAAATCAATTCTTAAAAACAAGTGGTGCACTGTATGCATACAAGTCTTGAAAACATTAAAAGAAAAAAAAAAGTTTCAGCAAACAGGTTTATATCAGCAGATCAGCAATAGCTGGATGACCATTACATACAACCTGTTAGTGTTTGAACTCCCAATCAGTCTGTTTAAACACATAATGGGGGCTTCGGTTATTTCAGATGCAAATCTAACAACAGGCTCACTGTGGAATCACAACATACGTGCACATACAAGCATTTTAGGTCACTAAATGTGCCGAATAACTCCAACAGATTGTCAGGAGCAGCCATATCACACTGTCTAGCCACCCCTCTGATACACCAGGCATGTTGAGGAAATGTTGAGAGGCACTGAGGGGGCCATAGGGAGGCAGGGGTTGTAGCCAAGAACCTGAAAGGACTCCATCTCTTTTGGTCAACGTGCCATGACGATGTGGAGCCGCGGTGTGAATTGGTTTCTGTGGGGTTGCTGGAGATGGCGAGAGGAGCCCGAATAGGGATGGAAAACAGGGGTGAGGGAAACGAAAGAGAAGAGACGTCGTACACTGAGGTATGTGTGACAGAAATGGCCACTGTAACAACTGCTTTCCTCTCTTCCAGTCTTTCCATATACATGAGCATGCTCAGCTGTGGAGGCAACAGTTTTAATGTGTGAAATCACACATCCTTCCGTTTGCACTTCCGAAAAGAACAACTGTAAAATATGTACCGGCTGCGCACAGGGCCTTGAAAGGGAAAATGCAGCATGAACGCAAACCTGTGCACACAAGCTTTTAATTTGCTGTTATGAATATCAAGAAGATGTGAAGAGTGTCACTTCTGGATTGATGCATCTGTGCATCAAATTTAGCCTGTAGCTATGCCTCCACTTCTAAAGCTCATGTCCAGCCAAAGCTTGTTTGCATCGATTTATCTAGTTTGTGGATATGATATTGACTAAGTAGACCGGCAGCCCTCTCCGAGTTGAGGCAAAGCGAAGAAGGTTTAAGAGGTGGTTGAATACTATGGAGGATAGCCACGGGCTGTGAAATCTTCTCTGATCTTTCCTTGTCTGATTCTCAAATGCAACTTTTTCTCTTGGGGATGGGAGGCGGGCAATGTAGAACTAGGCCAATGTCACAGAAAGCTAGTCTAACCCTGGAGGGAAATGAAAAAAAATCACTTCTCCGGTTTCTCCCTGATGATGGCCCTCATTCTCAACGGATGAGGCTTCAACTTCCTCTACGTCCCTCTCAGGTGCCGCCTCCATCACATCCGGTACTTTGTTCTCCACAGGAGGCTGAACATGCACGAGCTGAGCAGCGTTCTGGGCCTTGATGGGCTGCCTCAGCAGCCAGCATGGGGAAGGTCATCTTTAGTCCCGTCACTCAACACCAAGAGTGAAAGTGAAAGAAAAGTGTGCAAGGCACATACTTCTAGCTTCACCCTTCCATCTCCTTCAACATAGAAGCACAGCTTGTAAAGCTTTGCCAAAAAAAAATGCTCCAGAGGAGCTGACAGGAGATGTCAAAAGTCTTGCAATGAGACATGTATGTTAGTAAAAGTCAATCTATCTGGATATAGGATAAGCTAAAAATGAGAAATAAATATTACATTAAAA
>JBAMHX010000016.1:20678667-20691817 GCA_037177515.1 Pseudomugil tenellus
ATTCAACATATCTGCATTATTCCAGGTTATTTGGACGTTTAATAATAAATGCTTATATTAAGAAAAGTGAGGTAAGAATAAGTTGGGTGAAAGGAATCGATCCTTTTTGTTCTATACATTTTGTTTTAGTTCACAATGAAAGAAATTGTTGCGTCACTTTTGTGCTGCTGAATATAGAGGAAATAAGAAATGGTTTAGAATAAATTTTCAGATGTTTGTATGTTAAATAACTTCTTCAAATACTCGTGAACTCTGGGAGTCCTGCAGCATACTTATATGGTGCTGCCATGGCTCATCCATCCTGACATGCAAACGGGGTGGGAAACCCACATTAAACCCAATCCCAGCCAGTTAACTGCACTTTCGCATACAAGCTCCAGTTGCATCTTTCTGCATCTTATTATGAGTAGCTTAATAGTTTAATCTAATACAACTACTGTAAAATGCTGCATTTTAGATATGTAATGGTACCAGGGCAGGTTTAAGTATTTATTACCTGAAAAGAAGGACGTTATGTTTATCTGAGGGACTTTGTTTCCCTTAAACAACCGATTCAAGAGTGCTAAATGTTTGTTTTTTCTTTCTGTTTTTCTCTGTAATTTCTCTTTTTCTACAACCATATTCTGTATTTTTGGGTGCAGAATAATAAGCACTGAACAGTTTGTTTTTAAAGTGCCTGGAAACTCAGGGCGACCTGTGAGTCGCCTTTAAAGCCTCTCCTTATTTCTACATCTTTCGCAGAAACCTTTCAATTAATGGCTTGTATAGATGTGTGTTTTTAAATATATGTTCATACACATCCCATCGGCAACATTTTAAGTTGCACCCTCTTAATGAACCACATCAGCTCAGAGCTGGTGCTGTGTTTTTATTATCCAGTCAGTCATGTGCAGTTTAGATTTATCAACACATTTTCTGTATTTGTCTGTGTTGCTTCTGATCTTTGTTAGTTAGAAATGACATGTTCTCTTATTTGGAAGGAGTTTTGTTTCCTGCTTGAAAACGTTTTGTGTTTTTGTTTGTTTGATCTGACATCATTTTACTGTGAAGAACATATTAGAGTATTGCGGTGTGGTTTTTGGAATGCATGGCATGCAGATTTTTGGCTGTAAAAATGATTCTTCGTGTGAGTGTGTGCGAGTATACAGCCTAATAAAAATGTGGAGTTTTTGGCCCATTTAGAAGTTCTCGATTTAATTCTTCCTTCTCTCGTAGCGTGGGAGATTTCCCATATAAAGCTTTTCTTTTCAAAAACTGGTGCTCTGTTTGACAAGAGCTCTTGCATGACAATAGTGTCTAGCTGCTGTGTAGGGGCTTGATCTCTGACCCCAGCCTCCTGAGAAGATCATTTTTTAAATCTCTTGTAATTACTATGAACCTGATACCCCTGCAAGTGTCTGAAAAAAATGTTGGAGTTCATTTTGAGGAGAAAGTTGCTCTGAGGTTGGAAAATGTATTTGACACTTTAACAAATAAATACTTTTGTATATAAATACTTTTTTAGCTTCGGAAAATTAAAACGTCCATTTATTTTTTACTATAAATGATATTTAAAGGCAGATAATTTAATTCCTAATCCTCTTCAAGAGCCACGCAGGTCATGTAAATTAGGGAGTGGCAAACTTTTGTATCTGCAATGACATTAAAAAATCTACCTCCTTTGGATCAAATCTGTCCATAAAAAGCATTTATGTTGCTTTAGGTCACACTTGAAGGGACATAATTTAATTTTTTCTTAAAAAAAAAAAGAAATCTTTCCCCACTAAGAGCAGCCTAATGAGGCAAAAGGTGATGAGGGTGACACATTCATTTAATCACTTTTTTGTGTGCATCTGTGAAGGAGGCCTCGGGGCCCCTTCAGTCTGGTTTGTGGACTGCAGCATGCCAGGTCAGGAAGCTACTGCAAGCAGCAGTTGCTATAGAGACCAGGGTGTGTGTGCGCATGTACAGGACACAACACGACCTGCAGACTGGGCCCAGCTTGGTCTCAGGGGAGCAGACTAGACATGACCCCGTGACAGTCTTTGCATTTAGGAAGCAGATAGTCCAGACCAGTCAGACCAGTCTGGATTCTACCATTTCTTCCTTTTGGGTGGCGAAATAAAAAGCAAAATGTCCCATAAGGGCGGCGCAAGGATGTTGCTCTGGCATAGTTAGTGTGAGACAACCAGCTGTGGAAATGAGCCTTTTTATGCAGATTTAGGTTCTTTTTTTTCTTCCAGATCTCCAGGCTTTTAAGTGGTCCGCTTTTGTCCATCTCATTTTGGTGGCCATGCTGAGCTGCTTGACAGGCCGCTGACATGATAATGAAGGACTTTGTGTGTGGAAACATCGCTGATAAAGAATAAATAAAAAGGCACATAAAGCATCACAGAAGAGAGCATTTTATCTTCCATCAAACTTAAAAAAAAGCCTCCAGAATCACATTTTCTCCTCAAAGATAGATATTAAACTAAATTGCATGTGTTGAACAAAGTGAAAATCGGGGTGCGTTTAAAGTTAAAAACCAGTCTTTTTTATTATTTCAAAGGGCTCAAAACTAATTATGAGTTCTTTTAATAACATGATTATTAAAAAAAAAAAAAAAAGCAAATTAAACAAAACAAATCAGACATGTGTAAAAGTAGGAAGCTCTGTTCTGTCATGGGGATTGCTTAGAGTCAAATGAAACATCTGCTTTAAACATGCAACATTCAAACATGAAGATATCCTGAAATATATGATTTACACGTAAAGCCAGAAGCTTTTCCTGAAATAATCTGAGAATATTTCAAGTAAAGGCATATTTCTGAGCATCATTAACTCAATCCTTCCTACAAAGTGAAGCTCTTTAGTATAAGCTAACCGTGTGCAGTTTTGTGTAATAGAAATCAAAATAGACCGAATGGTGACAATAAATGCATGTTTGGCAGTTGCAGCATTTGATTGCAGTCAATGAAGGTGTAGATCAGTTTTAAAGCTGAAAAATACAAACTTAGCTTTTATTTTGAAGAATAAAAAAGCTAAAGTTTAAAGCATAAACCTGAAAAGCAAACGATTGGGTGAATTTTTTCCAGCTTTGGCTGCTGCTGGTCACACAGGCTTAAATGTGCTACAAGAGATTGAGGCTGTGTAGGTTCGGAGCTACACTGCTATCTTTATTTCATTAAAGAGTGTTTTATTTTCAATTCTGTTACAGTTCTTGTATTTCATACTCAGATACCCTCCTGCTTTCCCTAAACGCTTTTCTTCACACTCTTAAAGCTGATTCTCCTACACATGTCCCGTGTTCCTCTAATCCCTGCCCTGCATGTCTCAGGCGTGTTCCTACTCCAACACACTTGACTCAGATTCATGACATGACACGCTGCAGCCTTTAATCCAGGTGTGTTAAAGTCGGACCGGTGTCCTGCAGGTTTCCTGACTGAAACGCACCTAATTCAGATGAAAGTGATCTCAACGGCTCGTTGTGAAGTTCTGCACAAATCTGTTCATAACTCATTCATTTAAATCAGGTGTGTTGCTGCAGGGAAGCGTGGAATAGCTGCAGGTTACCGGATTTGGAGGGTTCTCCTGTAAATCCTAAACTCTTTAGGATTCAGCAGTCTGGATTAGACAAGTATCTGACATTCACACACCAGTATACAGAAGTTACTGCAGAAGCAGCTACTTTAAATGTGGATTATGATTTTTATATAATAAAGACAAAACAAGATGTGACATTAAACTTTTCATTATGAAGCTGTTTTTAGAAGAGTAGTATTGCAGCAATTAAAAAAATAACATGCACACTTTAAAAGACAGACCTAAAAAAAGAGAATCTCAATTTAAATGCAGGTACATTTAATTTTTTAATGAAAAGACCAAGCTTCCTGTGAGGTTAACATGTCCTATTATAACCTCCATACAAAGAAACATTTTAACTACATGGAGCTTCTGATGTTCTGAAAGCTGAATATGTGTGCAGATGGGTTTAGTACTCCCTATAGAAACTCAGTTGGTCCCAATTTGCTGCTGCAGCAAACTCCAACAAAGTCTTTAGCAAAATAATCACTTTCAATTTATACTTTGATTCACCACAAAGAAAATAAAACCTAAACAAAAAGCAAAAGTCTCTTTGCATCCTTCTCCTCATGGGATGAGACAGAAGAATTCTCCAGCACCCGTGAGAGACCAGCTCTGTGTGAGGAGACAAAGAGGGGCGTCCCGTTCTGGGGATGTCGGGGAACACATTTCCACCCGATCTGGGTTTGTTGGCAGCTGTTGAATGAGAGACGATGGCAGACTGCAGCAGCTGGCTATCTCTGCCAGCCATCACTCATCTCCAGCTGCCTAAGCGGCTGCCCGCCTTCCGGTACGTTTTGTGGGTAGCTGGCTTTGGGAAATTCCTTCGTCTCATTAGCTGGTCGTTTTTCCGGAGGGGTATGACGAGCCGAATCAGGGTTGCTAACCGGAGAATGCTGCCTGAGGTGGTGAAGAGGAGGGGTGGAAGGTGAGGACATGTGCTCAGGAGAGCTTCGCTCTGATTTGATGCTGAGATTGAGGGAGGGCAGATGTGGAGAGTTTGAGGAGCAAGGCTGAGAGGGGAAGGAGCACCCCCCACTGGACATGCTAGATACAACAACAGAGAGGTAGAAAGACATCAAATCTGCATTTATGTAGGAAGAGATTTACAGACAATTTGATGAAAATTCAGTACAGGGACTTTCATACTATAATAATAAGCAAAACTGAGCTTTACGTCAATGTGGATTTTAAGAAGACAGAATCAAAAAAACACATTTTTTTCTTTTATTCAAGTCCTGAAAGGGATGTTTGTTGCCAGCTGGTGTGTTTATACTACTGGCAGTCCAAAGTAGGAAGGTATGGAGATTGCATCAATAATAATACTAACAACAACAATATAAAATATGTTTTACACAAGTTTTGTTGTATGTTTATCTGTTTCCGAAGATGTTGCTGGATTAAAATGGTGATCAGCCATCCACATCTTTTATTTGTCACACAACATTTTATTCCCATCTTTCCTTCATCTATTTAAAAATGTAATTACTAGTTACGATACCTGGTTACATAAATATGACTTCTTCACAAGTTGTTACATTTGTTACATATTATTTGTCGCCCTTTTGTCCTCTGAATGTTTTTATTTGTTTATTTATTTGTGTGTGTGTGTGTGTTTGCTATATATTAAGCATATATATTAAGCAATATATTAAGGCTTTGTAACAGTTCTTTATTTCACTGCTGTTGTTTCCAACATGTCCAGAAAAGCTTCTGCAACATCTGGCAGCGCTGCTATCAACATGATTAATGTCAAATTTATTTAATTGTCATATCAAAGATGCTTGATCACCTCTCTAGTTGTCTGTCCACCTGATAGGACTCCACCTAAGCTGTTTTCTCTCTATTAGTCATCATAGTTAGTTTGTTTTCTATACAATAGAATCGTGCATTGCACCTACATTACATCTGTAATGGGTCACATACTTTTGGGATTATAGCTCAGTCTTACATAGCTTTACCTTCCTTGTACAGAGCTCTTTGAATCACTACAGTACTAAATACCATTATTTGCAACAAGTAGTATTAAGTTGCCTTATATGAAATTATTGTTGTTATTTTTGTGCTTAATTTACTGAAACATTCAGAGACAGACACACATAATAATTAAAAACTGTAGGCAGCTTCAATATCAAGTTCAAATACCATACAGCAGCATATCTGCAAAATGGATCTGTGTTATTTACAATAGCATGTAATCTGCTTACCCTGAGCCTATATGAGGCCCGTGGGGCTCCTGAGGCAGTTGTGATGGTTGCCAGGGGTTCACTGCTCCGCGTTGTAAACTAACAGAGTGATAAAAACCAGGCTGGCTATACTCTGGAACAAAAAAAAAAAAAAAACAGACAGTGATGGTTAATATATCTTTCAGAAGGCAAGCGACAGATTGATTTATTAATTAATTAAAAGCTGTAGTTATATTAGTTGTCTGTGTATGTTATTTTATTGTAACATAGCCTTAAACATAATGTGGAATCGTATGGATACTGTTTCCACATACAGAAAGTGGAATGCGGCCACCAGCAGAAACTCAAGGAGCTAACTGGCATCCATCTAAAAATAATCTAGTGTCAACTCCTCTCATAAGCATGTTTTATCAGGGTACTAATTAAAATGAAGAGAAAATCTATTTTCTTATAAAGCTCAGACTGGTTTACTCTGACACTGATAAAGTTGTCTGTTACCCTTTGTTCGTGCAAGAGCTAGCTTAGCTTATCTCATTTAAGCTAAAGTAAGCCAAGCTAGGCTGTGCTTATTTATAATTTCCTCTTTTTTTAGGGCTCTGCTTTTATAAGAATAGACGGGCATTATACACATAGGTTACATATTTATTTACCCGAGCGAGGGAAGAAAGGCCTGGATCTGTGAGGAGCAGTTTGTTTAACAGAGGACAGTAGAGACTACTTTTATATTTACTGTTCTCGTCCATGCATAACTCAGCACATGCCAATAGTGGGCAGTTTGCTTTGGTGAGATGATGGCCAATCATGCATCTCAATGTTCATAAGATGTTTTTAAATAGACATTTGGAAATTGTGTCCAAATTTTTGACTGGTACTGTATATACGGAATATGGTGAAATATAAGACAAAAGCTGAAGGTAACATATGATGTGTTTTATATTTACCGGACACTGGTTGTATACATACCAGCAGCTCCAGGGGAGGGAAAACCATAGCTTCCCAAACTGTGACCAAGGAGCCCAGTTTTGCCCATGGCTACCATGGAATTACCGCTGTGCAGGCCCTGGTACAAGAGGCCCCGCTGATGATGAATTAAGAAGAAAAAGATGTAAACAGCAGAAAGAAACACTCAAATATGCAGTGGTACAATGATTTCATTCAGTGCAGAATGTGTGATCCATCTATGTGTGAGTGAAGAAAAACAAATTAAAAAAAACTGTGAAATTATGTTTACAAGTTTGCAAGATGTGTGTATAAACACACGCACACTATACTGTACATCCAGATAACCCCTTAATGCCTGTAAAAAGAACAACTACTTAGAAAATTCAAAAATTTTTATGACCCCTTAAAAAATCATGAAAAAAATTAACAATTTATTTTTTGCCAATTTTTTTTTTTACCATTTTATTACATGTAGGTCAAAATATTAAAATGTATATAGTCTTCTACTTTCTGGTGCTCACCATGGGTCATTAGACCAGTATCATATAGTGTGCAACTGGGTATTGAATAAAGTTTTTACCATAAAGTGATGCAAAATGTTTCAGAAAGCGTATGCCTCAAACATGCAACATTAGGCAATAAGAGATTAAAAATACAGTATATACAAAATAAAAATACTAGTTTGACACCTGTTGCCGATGACACTGGATAGTCACAACTACTTACGGCAGAGCTGTGGTTGGCTCGTGTGACCCCCATGGCCTGATTAACAGCATCTGCCCGCATGTTGTCAGTGCCCACATTCAGAGGAGGGGGGGTTTTCATGTCCAGAGCTCTATTCAGGTTGCCATGGGAGAACACGGAGTAGCCAATACCTAACGAGTGAAAGAAAGGAACAGGAATTGAAAAGAGGCTTAAGTCTGTTTCACTCGCATATAAATCATATTTTCCGTGATAGATTTTTCACCTTCCTCTGCCACTACCTACAAGTGTGATAAAATTTACTTCTTCTTTTTCTGTGTGCTTTGAGCCACTATTTGACATGCATGTGAGAGTAGGTAGCAGTTATTTGTGGGTAAAGGTTTGTCAAAAGTTTGTCAAAAATCTGTTTTAAAAACGTTACAAACAAAAAAAATCTGTCATTTTAATAATTATAACGCTGCATTAGGAGACTGTAAAAGCCAGCGATGAATATCTCATGACATCATGACACATCCAAACAGACGAAGAGTGCAAAAGAGGCAGACATGACCTGCAGGTGTGATACATTCTGTATAGAAACCACAGAACTGGTTATGGTTGCTGTTACACTGGTAGAGGGCCAGTTTCACAAAATAGGCTGACTACATGTGTGGATTAGTGAATGCACACACTTCCTGTGAGTTCGCTCACAGCTGCACGGTTGGTTGACATATGAATTTTACAGCAAGTATTTAGGAAGAAACTAAATTCTAGAAGAAGAAGAAAGTTGATTAATGATGCATACTATGTCAAATACATTTATGAATGAAAAGCTGTGAATCGTCCTCTATGATGCCAGTACATAAAAATGCATTTCCATTTGGCAGATTTGGAGCATTTCCTGTTATGAGAGTGATTAAGATGCAGCTTTTAAATGGGCTCACCTGCATGTGGAGACATGAATGCAGTGTGTGCATGTGGTGCAGCAGGGCTGGCAGAGCCTGGTCTCGAGCTAAGAGGTTTAAAGCCCGAGGGTCTATGGGAGGCCATTGTGGATGCAGACGAGTTAGGGAAACCATTCTCACAACCCGCTGAAACCAGGAACTGTGCCTCTGGTGAAAGCAGCGAAGGACCCTGCAAAGTAACACATGCTATTATTAAACGGCTAAATTCTGCACATCTCAAATCTTTCAAAATCTGTTACTGTTGAATAATTAAAGCACAAGTGTGTGTGGACCAACATAGAAGCGCTGGCGGGCCACGGAGAGATCCATGCCCTCACTGAGAGGATATTTGTCAGCTGCTGCCTGCACACTCTCCTCACCATCGAGCTCAGAGCCTTCCAGGCCGTGGCCCTTCCTACGCAGGGTCTGACTCAAAAGAGAAGGTTCACATTGGAAAGTTATGCAGCATAATGTAATAATAGCTAAAAAATAAAACAATCCAAATTGAAATTTTACACCTTAACCCTATTAAATCTCCTATAAGTCCCTTAAAGAGGTGTTTTTTTATGACATAACATTACAATAACTGTCGTTATACTAAATAGTAACGATAACTAGATAGAACTTAGCAAACAGTAAGCTGTTCAACGAGTACCTCTAATATGTCTGTGTTTGTGCGACTCTCGTGTGGCTCGCTGTACTCCGTGTACTTCAGCAGCACCTTGTCCATGTCAGTGCTGGCGTACTGGAACAGACGGTTGGTGCTGTTGAAGATGATGAGAGCAATCTCACAGTCACAGAGTACACTCAGCTCGTAAGCCTTCTTCATCAGACCAAACTTGCGCTTGGTGAAGGTCACCTACCACAAATGAAAAGAAAAAATGAAAAATGATAAGAAGCAGAAGAGGAAGTGGTCTGTGCCATTATGTTAAAATGTGTATAACAGATAAAGTGCTAAGATACCCTTCAGATAAGAATTAATGGATAGATTTCATGGATATAACACTATTACTACCTTTTGACATCCATCTCACACAGACATATTGTGCACCAACATCTTATTATGTGGTGTCTTTTAAAGCTACGATAGCATCTTTGCTTTAAGCTGTCATCAATATGATAATATACATGTGATCTATCACAGATCAGATTTGCTTCCTTATTGAGGTGATGAAAACGTCTTCAGCTGTAAAATACATCTTCTTTTTAGACTTTAACCTTATTTCCTCTTTCCATGTTGACCTATGGGTGATCTAACTCGGCTTTTGTTCTGTGTCGAGGAGAACAAGTTATCTTTATCTCCCTTTTATATTGAACAATACTGGGGTTTTTGCTCAGTTCACATCAGTTTTTGTATTTTCTTCAACATTAAAACATTAAAACTGCTGCCTTTTGAAGCTCTGTGGAATAAAATTTATTCAATATAAATTTTGTTGTTTTCAAAGACATACAAATATCATGCAAATCAGTTGTTATTTTATCACAATTACTTTTTTTATCAAAAAGTCCAAATTTTTAACTAAAAAAATATGCTTAATGAATTAACTAGCTAGCTCTATTACACATTAGAAAACACTTTACGTATGTATTTTGTATGAACAAAAAACTGCAGCAAAAAAAAAAAAAAAAAAAAAAACCCACAAAGATATTCAGTTTAAAATATTTCCACCAGAAAAATCACTTTAAGTTCTTGAACACAGGAGGATGAAAATAGTTTAATTAATTTTGTGCTGGTCCTCTTATTGGCTGTCGCTGTCGAGAGACCCGAGACGCTGTGGCACATTGTTGGGGCAAAAGGAAAAAAAAATGTTCCTAATATATGTGTAATAGTGTGTGTGTGCACCCACCTGTCTGTTTCTCTGGTCGACAATACGGGAAATTTGTATTTTCTTTCTTCCCATATTTTCTTCTTTTCTCAATTCTGCAAAGAAGAAAAAAATGTACTTGTGTTGGAAAATAAATTTTGCTTTAGTTTCAGTAAATAAATGCAAAATAAATAAATAATATTAACACTTAAATTAGAGGACATTTTAAAGTAAACTATTTTTCTTGTTTTGCATGTGATGATGTTGACTTTAAATGTTCAGATGAAAGTTTATAATATAAAACTTTGATGTCTAAAATTATTTTTCATGTAATTCCTCTATTTATAACTACATTTACTGTTTATGTGTATTGTTATCTAACTATTATAGAATTTTGGGGGGGGCTAAATTTCAAGAGGTTTTTTATTTTAACTAAACCAAACTAAAAAATATGAAAACTTCAACAAAAACTAAAAAATAATTTGCAGTTTGATTCACGATAACTTTTATGTGCTTGAAATAGTGCAACCGTTCAAAAATATTTCTCTCATTTGTGTAATTCTGACCGGAAAATGTCCTTCGAATGGTTCGAGTGACGCACATCTCTTCCTCTTGGTAGAGGCAGGGTGCTTATTTTTACCAGTATGAGGTGATGCGGTCTAAAGTTAGAGCGAATCTTGTTGGGCCATCAGTCCATGCAGACTGACACACTCGCAGTCTGGGTTACCCTCATGCCGGCAGCACAGTACTCAACTGCACTGCGCTGCCCCAAGAGACAGGGATAAAAATACAGTCGACAGCTCCTTTTAAAGGTTGAGCAGGCAATAGCTAAACCCAAACAGCAGAATGAAAACAGTGTTTTTGAAAGATGGGTGATGCTGAAAACCACCCACTCCTCTCTCATGCACAGCCAGGTCAGAGAAAACGCAGGACTTGTAGGGGCAGAAGGTGAAGACGTGGATGGATGGAGGCTGGCTTGAGAATCTTTTTAGACTCACAACCCCTGTTTTCTGGGTTTTTTGCTCCAGAAAACTGCACTTCCTCTACAAAACAACAAACAAATTAGTGGTGTAACTGCGAAACCATACAAAGCTGAATTGTGGAAATAAATTTGGTCTTTGCAGCATCTTCTTGTTAAAGTGCTTGTCTGACTCTTCTGACCTGGCGAGTATTTCTCCAAGGCTCAATGGAGTTTTCACCCCCCTCCTTAAATTCAGGACATTTATTGGAATTTCTAATTTTAGTTGCCTGCCCCTGCCGATGCTGCATGAGCGGATATGGCACCCGTGTTCCCACGACCCCTAAAGTACCCGCTGTACTTCAGCATAAGCTGGGCATAAAGTCATATGTGTCATTTCTGGTGGAATCCACCTCTTTGTCACCATGATTACCTTATAAAGTTGTATAAAAGCACAAGAAACCTCAACAATACAAGCTGTGGACAAACTATTGCATCCGCTACAGATGCTGTGTTGCTGGGTAAAACAAAGCATGCAATGGGCAAACAAAACCATAATAACCAATGTGGGGCTGAATAACTAACTGAGTCACCACAAAGAACTTGCGCCAAGTGAGGTTAAAATGTTGTGCTTTGGACCAGAAAGAGACAATTTAACCTCATTTCAAGAAATTTTAATGGCAGGGAAGAGAAGGAAGTGGGACATGTGTTCTAAACAGTGCAGAAAGATCTTTATCTCATGGGTTGACAGTTCCTCTTGTCTAAGAAATAACCAAATAACTACCAGCACCACAGACAGCCCTGTATAAATATAGCTCCATATCCAGTCGGACAGCACAGTTAGCCATAGAGCTCTTTGTGGTTTTGTAGGTTTGCAGGAAGCTCAAAGGCCGAAACAGGCAGGAAAAGTCTGGCTGTGCCGCTCAAAGCCAATTCAACCTTGTCCTATGTGCCAGCTGGTACTTGAGATGAATGCATATGCAGAAATAGACAGACAGAAGAAGCATAAAGCTGTTACTTTTCATGATCGTTCATCTCTACAGCCAGCTTTCAAACATGTCATCTCCAATAAAAGATGAAAAGGAAGTAGCACATTTTTTTTCATTATGTTGTACTTGTTGTTAAAGTCATACAGTCGACACATGAATACAAACTACTGTCTCTCATGTAACAGTGCAGTGACTTAATCTCCATAAAGTTGCCCCTTTGGCTTTCACAGGGAAAGACTGCAGCTTCGTCAGATGCTTTCCCTGATGGAAAACAGTGGAAAACACTGCAAGCCATTACTATCCCCGCTCTCACACACCCTGGGATCCTCTGACGGATCACCAGGGAGCTCACCGGGAAAACACCGAGTGTACAAAGAAAATTAAAAAAAATCGAACGACATCCCAAGATGATTCTAACTGGTTTTGTTTTGTTTTGCAGTAGCAGTCTGTGTTGTATATCGGCTTGCTGCAGTGAACTCTACGCATGAACGAGAAGGGGAAAACATAGGCCATTTGTAAAGTATTGAGGGTTCTGCTGTGATGGTTTTCTTTCCATGAGGCATTCAGAGCACAGCGGTTTGTAAATGTGTCAAAAACAGGGTAGATATATGAACTACTTAGGTAACTACAACTAATGTGACATCAAAGTAGACATCAAGTAGATCAGCAGTATAATTTATTATATCTGGCTAAATAAAATGATGCAAGTAGATTATCAGGTGTTTTTCCTGCGTGCAGTGACAGCATTTTGTTCAGGTGTGAGTGAGTGGCTGCATCTCTTGGAGCTGATACATCAGAGTAATATACTGTAGTGTGTCTGTAGCAGATCTGTCACTCATTTTCACTTTATGCACCTTTAATTCCCCCAAATGGTTCAAAATAAACTAAAGACAGAAACTGGACCTGAAACTATCTTAGAAAGCAGCATCCTCATTTGTTTAAACCAGCCTGTAAAATAACAAACTCATCGTCATAGCGCCAAATGAAAGAGTTGTAGCTAAGCCGTAACTGGAAAAGTACGTCTCTCAAAGATATCAATGACAACAGAGTTTATACACAAATTAATATGTGACACTCCGATCCACAATGGGGATTTGTGTAA
>JBAMHX010000016.1:20693148-20715350 GCA_037177515.1 Pseudomugil tenellus
ATTATTATTATTATTATTATTATTATTATTATTATTATTATTACCTTTTACTTCCAAAATCTTTTTTCTAAAACTGGAATGGTCTCCATCCCACTAAGTGCAGCACAAGCCCAAAGGACCATTACTCTGTGTGAAAAACAATTGAATAGAGGACATTTTGGTGCTATTATTCTCATAAATCTACATTTGCTTGTGTCATAATGTGCTTCACCTCTTAAACTACTGGAACTGCTCAATTTCCTATTTAAGTCACCGTCCAGCGTTTTCTTTGTCTTCTACCTGATTGTTGTTTTAAATGTGGGTGTCGTATTTTAATTTTAGGTGCTACAGGTTCTCTTAAGAGATGGAGTTTAGGAAATAACATTATATTAATAATAAAGTTTTTAAATAGTCTGAATAGTGACTAGCATTCGGTAAAGACAAAAGCAATGAGAGACAAACCATGCTGTTTTTTTCCTGTACTCTTTCAAAAACATGATAAACCAGTTTTGACTGAAATGTTGAGTATAATGTTTTGTATTTTTTGTTGTTGTTTTCATTTTGATTAATTCATATGAAACACCTTAAAGTTCACTGATTGACATTAATTTCGACCAAACCTCTGCATTCGGCAGGTTTAACGATTGTCTGTCTGTAAACCTTTGGTACCGGTTATGTTTCTGTGCATTCAGGGTCATTTCCCCTTTTAGAAAGATTGACCTGAATGTTTAAGACCCAGTGAGTGAGAGAGTACTAAACAGCAAGGAAGATGAAAAAAATGTTTGCGGATAAAGCCAGACAGTTAATGCAATTTGTGCTTTGTTTTTTTTTTTTATAACCTCATTTTCAGCGTAAGAAACCAAAGACACAGGACAGAGCTGTACAGCGTGTAGTCTATAAACGGGATTTCGCATTTAGATTTTCATTTATTACCATCTAATCTAAAATAGTTTTGCACCTATAATCATAGAAAAACATGGGTCAATAGAAACTGCGATCTCATCTCTTAAAACAACATTATTCAGAGACTCTAACTGATTTTAGTCTTTGTGTTTTTATGTGTCATTTAAAAAAAAGAAGCTAAATAGGATGAAAAATATTTGAAAATGAAGTTTTATATTGACGGCTCACTTATACATGTAACAAACTTTCACAAAATATTAGACAGGCTTCTATCTCATCAGCAGTGAAACCCTACAACCCACAATCACACCAAAGTGTAACAACTAACGTTGTTTCAAAACGTGGTCCACTTCTCTACATAAGAGCAGGGTACCATTAAGAGCCACAAAGCAAACAGGAGATAAAATGCGACTCTGTAGCTAAATGGCCTGGAGTTGAATAATGAAGATAACCTCAACTAACTTTTAAGAACTAACTTTATTGAGTTCCAGTCCTAAATCAAAAATAGCATTAAAATACAGCAGAGTCCATGTAGACTTGTATGTCTTCCAGCTTACTTACATATCACTTATGGAAGGGAGGCAAGGCGAGGTGAGTTCCATTGTAAAGCACCTTTCATGTATAATACAGTTCAGTGCTTTGCATGAAAACATAAAAAGCATTACAGATGTTGTGAAGAAGAATAAATAAGAACAAAAATACTAATAAAATAATACATTACATAAAATAATTAAAAACAAGATTGGTTAAAAGTCACCATACAGGTTTTATTCATAGCTGCATTATAAAGAAATGTTTTTAAACTGGATTTAAATGTTTCTACATGTGGTGAAAGTTTCATCTCTACTGGCAGTTTGTTCCTCTTGTTTGCACCATAAGAGCTAAAGGCTGCTTCTCCATGTTTAGTCTCGACCATAGACTGTATATAATTGATGGACAAAGCGTCCGTGACGTCACCCATAGGTTTCTGAAGAGCAGATTTGAAGACCATAATATTTTTTGTCCTTAAAAGTTATAAATGTTTAAAATGATAGGCGGGTCCTATCGTCGCCATCTTGGTGTTTCGTCATTACTGGAAAATCCAAAAATGGATGAAATAGTATACCTGAGAGGGCTCCGTCACGGTGGGGCCAAAAGGAAGTACGCAGCTGCAACCAGTGATAGCGCTGATAGACTTTCTGACACACATCAATCAAAAGGACACGCCTCTAAATTTAAGATTAAAATAACATCGAAATGCAGGCGTTGGAAAAAAATCCCTGCCATGACGGTAAACTTGACCTATTAAACCTAAAACGTTTTTTTGAACCACTCTGTAAAAATGTTTATTTCCGTTGTGAAATCGGACATTTTAACACGGGAGTCTATGGAGATTGTTCTCTATTGCAGTCATTTAGCAGTCAACTGCAAGTATTTCTACTTCCTGGTTTGCCTCAAAATTGGCAGCCAGAGATTTTCCTGCCTGGTCTGGACTCTGGTCTGGACTAGTTGACCTGAGTCTTTTGATCTAAGAGCTCTGATTGGTTTATTGTCTCTGAACATCTCACAGATGTATTCTGGTCCTAAACCGTTCTGGGATTTATAAACAACCAGCAGGGTTTGAAAATCTATCCTGTGACTTACTGGAAACCAATGTAAAGATGATAAAACTGGTGTGATGTGTTCAGATCTTTTAGTTCTAGTTAAAGCTCTAGCAGCAGCATCTGGATGAGCTGCAGATGCTCTTTTTAGGAAGTCCTGTTAAAAGACCATTACAGTAATCCAGTCAACTGGAGATGAAAGCAGGCGTTACATAGGGAATAATGTGGAAATACATTGATGGAGAGCACACATCTCTTAGTTAATATTAATAACTGAATCACTGCATGGGGTGCATTATCATCTATTTTGGGAGGTGAAACCATGCAGTGACAAATTATTAGCACAGATGATCTGTGTAAAAGTGGATACCCCCCCCCACCCCCCCATTTTCCCCTTTTAAAATTGCACACATCAATACGCAGACACAGACACATAGAGCTATGTATACCCACAGACACATACAGTTTAAAATCCCAAGGGGTGTCCCAAACTGTGCATCTGATGCAATAGTTAGCAACATCCCTGCAGACCGCCACAGCCTTCACCTCTATGGATTCATCTGCATAGGCACAGTTAGGTTGAACAAGAACACTCTGAATCCCCATCTGTCAACACAACAAGCTTCACCTGCAGCAAAAGGGAAATTCTTTCCCTGCGTGGTGTTGGTGCACGTCAATTCTCTATTCATCTTAGGAAACATTAGCAGCTTCACCAGTACCGACGCCAATGGTGGGATTGTAACCCCGCTGACCCCATCAATTCCAGTAAATGATAAATATGATAAAGTAGATCAATTACAAAAGAGATAAAGGTGCCTGAGAACTTTTTGTATCGAGTCCATTTTCTTTTTTTCATTTTCCTGAAACTTCTCACTTCTGCTTTCGACAAGATCAGCCGCGACCCTTTTAGAGCATGTGGTGAAGCTGTCGGTTTCAGAAATAGCCTCCATGATCAGTGTACATGTGTGACAGCAATTGTTCACATTGTGTATTTTTATAGCTGCATTCTTATCTACATTTCAACAGAATAAGGGTTACACCTTTACCTCCCCACATCTCCCCAACGTTTAGCAAAACAATAAGGCTTCTGTAACACAGGTCACTAACTTTTAAGTATGTCAGGGTGCTTGTGGTCCAGGAGAGTGCATAAGAAGTGTATTTATAATGAACACTTGCTACTTTGGTTAGATCAGGCAGATTCTGGACAACCAAAAATATTTGAAATTATGGCAGGAACATAATTAAAGTGTGAAATGAGAGTATGTCGGGTTAGCTCGAAATGTTTCTGAGGAAAGTGGTTAGAGGTTAATGAGATCTGGTGAATCTGAAGAGATGGAGTAAAAATAAGAAAGATGTGCTACAAAGAAAGTAAAATGAAAAAGATACCATTCTGCAAATTCCACCAGAGTCTGCTGTAATGCAACACCTGCCATGGCCCCTCGTGCTCAGGGAGGATTTGAGGTCTTTACATACTTTAGTAGTCAAACTTGGTTAGTATCTAAGTAATTTTTAATCAGAGATTTATACATATTTATATACAATCATTAAGAAATAATTTATACATAAGAACACATAGAGATATTTTTATGCTTTCTCTCAGGCAATAGATGATCAGGTGGCATATTACAAAGGACCTCAGTAATCCTTTAATCACTTCATGAGGAAAGCTGTCGTCGATGTTACAACATAAGAAGTAGGCTAATCTAAAAGAAGACGGGCCTTGTATCAAACATACATAAAGGGCTCGTTCAAAATACTGTGAACTGCTGTCTGATACTCTATACAGTCCAAACTGAAGCTATGTGAAAATAATGTGCTGCAAAACTTTTTGGTGACTTTTAAATACAAAGAAAAATATTTTTGCCTTAGATGTTTGTGTTTGGATGGTTATAATCAGTAAGGGAAAAAACAAAAGAAGTAAAAAAGCATTTTTATAGTCAGGATTTACACTAGGTGAGATTACATCCCACAAAACAGCACTAACATGCTGTAATGCAGTATGTGAGGTTCTATATGCCCCATATGCAAATGTGCTGCTGCCTTTATTGTATTTATTTTATATTATTTTCTAAAAAATAGAGCTTTTTCTTAAACTTCTCATTATCCATTCTTATTGTTAACACAAGTTCAGGCTTTAGATGTTTTTAAAAGAACATCTATGTGAGTGTTGTTGTATTTAATCTGTAGAGGCTATAAGTCCATGTTTTACTACTATCACTTAATATTTATCAGTGCTAATCTTTTTGGGTTGTTAACAAAAATCATTTCAGGTTTTTCTTTGTTCTAATCCAGATCTTCATTATTCCTGTCAGGGGGGGTTTGTGTTGACTGGAGAGCTCTGCCTCTCCTGCAGCACGTCAAGCTATTGTTTCCTACGATCCAAGAGAAAAAGTCCATTGTTGTTGCGAACTTTTTAATCTGGGGATTTAAAGCCCATCACATGCTTAGGCAGGGGGAGCTCTTCCACAACAGGCTGAAATCCATATCGAGGAGGAAAGCATTTACCCCGACAGGACTGGGAGAAACATATGTTATATATATTTATATAAAACCAGTAGGATCGCAGAGGGATTGCGCTTTTTTCCCCCTTTTCTCCTTCTCTGGAGCAAACTGCCCAGTGGTGATCTCTTCACCCCCCCCTCTGGATAACCATGAAGCAAAGCTACAGCCAGAGATCTCTAATTGTTCTGTCTTTGCTCGGGATCTTATCGGCTTTTATGACAGTTTTATCGGTGCTTTTAATCTTCCAGCTGCAGTCCCAGCAGAAGACGGTGAGAGCGTCTCCTCCGTCCACCTCCGCGGTCATACCGGCTCATATCTGGGCCGTGCTGCTGCCGGTCTCCACGGTGCTCTCAGCGCTCTCCCTCACCCTTAATTTAAGCTCTGTGGTGGTGTGTCTTCTTCACAGCTACTTTTCGACCGAAGTCTGCAGAGGGGAGCAGGATGCCGACAGGTATTTGGCCTGCATGAAAACACCTGCAGCAGCTGCAGAAATAGTTCAGGCAGGTAGTTCCGGCCAGTTGTGACGCACCTTCAGTCGGCTAATTACAAATGGCACTAAAAGTAGCTGCAGCAAATACACCAGTACGTAACATACTTTAAGTATGTTTAGGCGGCTTTAGAGTAGGAATAAATAAGTCTAAAATAGTAATATGTTGAATATTATTTCAAAACAAACACATATATGTCTCTCTTCCTGTGGTTTAATTGGCCATATATGACCATTAGCCTTGCTGTAGCTATATTGAGCTATTGTTCCGAGCCTGTGGTGAAGTTTATAACTGCTTGCTTGCTAAACTGTTTAGGAACTTTCTTATTATTACTCTTTAATCTTACATTAAAATAAATATCTTAAAATGAATTGCATTTTAGCTCCAACATGTTTAGTCAGCTTTTAGACTAACACTGGAGATGGCACTTTGTGCAGTTGTTAGTTCATTTAAATGGTGACCTTTAAAAGCATGAAAGTGTGGCCTGACGTGCATTAAAAAAGTGAGCTTTAAAGAATTGTTTAACTATAAAGTGCTGAGCTTCATGTGTTCCTACTTTCTGGTCAAATAGTGTGCAGCACTGTTGGTTTAAGAGGGGAAAAAAACATATTTAAGCTATTTAGATACTTTTATCCTGCTGCACACACAGTGATTTATTGTTAATACAAATGAATCAGAGGCTTATATTGAATATTAAATTTATAATATGGTTTTATGAAAAGACAAATGCTTTAGAAGCACCAAAGGGGGCCACTTCATGTGTTGGGAAGAGGGGGACAACCCTGCACCTCCTCCCAACCCTTATGAATCCCATTCAAACAATGGTCTTCCTCTCATTATGTACCCAGCACACGGCCTCTGGCTGGACCTTTCCCACATTGGTATACAAATTCAACAGCATACCGCGGGACCTCCCTAATGACAGATGGGACATTCCAAGAAAGTTTGAATAATAATGAGTGGACCAAATTTCTCAAGACTGAAAGCACATAACCAATAATATGAGTGTTCACAAAAACAAACTAAAGAAAATGAAAATTAATGCAAACTGTTGACACAGAAATGTTGCACCTGTGTAAATTAGATAAAAGTAGTAAAGACAAAAGAAACCAGAGAAGTAGCAGGAATAAAGCACGAGTGTGTCTTGAAAACCTACATGTGTGATTTCTTTCAACAGAGCAGACTGGTTCCTTTTGGATAGCAGAGCTGTGCGACATGTGGCTGTTGGCCTCTTCTGCCTGGGGGTGTCTGTTTATTTGGCAGGTAAGAACAACCGACATGCCTAACCGGAACGTTTTATTCATCTTTTTTATTATTTTATTACTCAATCTGAGCTTTCTTTTAAAGCATGTTTTCAAAGTTACTTCTTTAACATCCAACTTTAAGATACAACTAAAAAAAATCCATAAACTCAATCCCAAAACACTGTTTGCATTGTGGATATCCAACAACTTGAGGCAAAACAGCGCCGCCAGATTCCCTATAATCCAGCTGGCTGCTGCGAGAGAACAATGCATTCTTTCAGCAGCCATGACAAATGATTTTAATGCTGAACCTGGCAGTACTGGTGCACACTGTTCCATTTAGAGGCTTGTACTGGGGAAGGGTGGGGAGAAGTTGTCAGTGGAGGGAGTTACTTCACTGTAATGGGAAGCGACACCCCTATGACCCCACTTCAGCCGCAGTCAAAAGGTAGACGAGCAAGATACTGGCGAAGGAACACGACAAACTCAGGAAGTGGCGTCACATCCCGGAGCTGTGCCTTTCTCCCCCTTCCTTCAGCGTGCCTGAGTCCATGGTCCTTTTCCTGCAGACAAGCAGAACAATTTCACTAAGAAAAACAGCTCTCGCAGTTTGTTTAAAGTCATTTGATCCACATAAACTGATACTGTTTGCTGTTGTAGAGAAAAGTATTTGGTGTTTTTGTTCGACATACGTTCTAAAGTTTTCAACAACCCTGTTGTTTTTCTTGGCAGCTATGTCCATCTTCATGCTACTGATATTTGAGATGGATACAGGGATTGCTAATGCCTGCGTGCTCTCCTCTGGGATCCTGATCCTGTTGGTGGCTGTAATACACTCTCTGGTAAAAGCTTCCTATGCTGGCAAGCGCTATCACGGCGACCACGTTGACACGCTCTACCAGAACGACCACGGCGCCAGCAGCACGCCTGTCTCTAGATCCTGTGAGCTGAGGATTGGGGTGGACAAACCACGGATCCACCGGAGCCAGTCTCACCTCCAGCCTCCCATCTCCTATCCTCCGAGGCAGCGAGAACCGTATCACCAGCAGTTCTCCCCTACTGAAGGCTCTCAGGGCCACTCTAGTGATAAAGATGGCTACAGCAGCGGGGGTAGTTTTCCTCAAATGCACAGGACCCTCTCTACGGAGTCTGGCTTACTGCAGACCCAGATAAAACCCTGGAATGGAGTCAACAATGAGATGAGGAGTGTTCTTGCACGCAAGTCAGGGATTTCAGCAAAAGACTCTACACTTGTTTGACAAAAATCCCCCAAATTAATAAACAAATATGCTGAACAACTGGTGTAAGGAAAGAACAATTGAAAGAGCGAGCGCTCCCTGTGGGTGCTAAATGTGAAATTTCCATTCGGAGCTGGACTCACAGCTTGTACATTTTTAACACGGGAGTGAGTGTGAAAGGAAACACCTTTTCACACATTCAGATTATGCAATATTGTTAACCTGATGAAAAAAAATATTGCATCATATTAGTAAGAAACATGAAAATGCCACACAATTATCAATATGGCACATTTATAGCTTTTATAATAATAATGTAAATACTATATTCTGCTATATATTGCAGCTTTGTGCTGTTTCTGTACGAACAATGTCATGATGTGTTTTGTAATGCTTTAAAAATAATTTCTCAAATTTCAAATAATTTTTTTGAAAATAGAAATAAATTGAAAACTGTCTCAAGTGACGCATGCAAGTCATTTACAAAAGACTGTTATCTTAAAAGATCTGTCAGATGCACTTTGCACTCATTTCACATTCAATCTAACTATATCACATCTAGAGGAACTACTAACCTTGGACACCTCTGTCAACAGATAATGAGGAAGTGGATGGGACATGAGGAGGAGAGAGAAGGGGACTTGGAGATGGGGACACATCATGTAAGCTGCATGCAGGAGTCAATGGGGGGGAATAAGAATAAATAAATTAAAGAAATAAAGGTAAACAAACAGCACAAAACATGAAGTCTAAATTAACTACAAATTAAAATGGTTTAAATAAAAGTAACTCAAGCTAAAAAGGTGATGCAGGTTACTCAAAATGGAGGATTTGAAACAGAAAATAAGAGGAGAAAGAATGTAAGGGAGGCGGTAGAAATAGCACGTTAACGGCTCTAAGATCAGGTGATGAGATATAAAAGATTAAATCGTACAGGTCAATGACAGCATCTATTTAAACTATTTATAGTTTGTTAAAGTAACTATATAAAACAAAATTAAATAGGTTACAGGTCGACCTACAACCTTAAAGCAAACAAGGACCACTAAACTGGCACGTGCACGTGCTTTACCGTCTGTGTGCTTCAGTAAACATATTCATTACTGCCTCCTACCTCCGTCCTTGTGAGTTATTAATCTGTTCCTTCATGCCGATGGCTTGACGAAGGAGACTGTCGATGTTTTTGAAATACAGACTGCTGTTTGTCATGCTTTTCACGGCACTGCAAAATCAGCACATCAATACACGTGTTAATGTGGCAGGGCGGAGAGCAGCTGGGGATTTGCTTACATAAATATTTTAAGAACTAAGTCATCTCACCTGCATGCATACTCTACTGTGTAAATGGCTCCTTGACTTTGTTCCTCCCAGCTCTGCATGTCTGTCTGAGTGAAAAACAACAGACCAAGATAAAATATAATATAATATAAAATAAAATAATATAAAATAAAACAATATAATATAATATAATATAATACGCAATACTAGAGTCCTCTAATATTGATCAGACTATTTTATCCTCTACCAGCAAAGTATATGTCCAACTAAAAGGGTAAAATTCACTTGAATGGCAAAAGGACACAATGGCAGAGTCCACACTCTGTTTTAAACACATGGTACTAAATGACTGAATTAACTTGAAATGAACTAACTGTAAACATTATTGCATTAGGAAATTACTTAAAACTAAAGAGTAGAACTTACACGTTGTGATGTTTCAAATACAAAAGTCAAGCTGAGATAACTAAATGGGATACTGGTAAAGTAATTTGTCTTTTGGATGTCTTTTCTAAGAGCATGGGAACAAAAACACAATCTAAGACATTACTGCTGCATCCATGTACCTTGAAATAGTTGAGAGAATGGAGATACATACTAAATTTACAGTATTTGTCAAAGTCTAATTTAATTTTAAACCCAGAATTAACTTGTCCATTAGATGATTATGTGTGACATGAAAAAAAATCAGCTATCAGTTTTCTCTCAGAAGTGTAGATTAAAAAGCCATTATGTTACATTTTAAAGATGGCTACTTGCTGGTTTTGCTATTAATCTATTTTGCATTCACTTTATTATACACCTGCTGTATTTACAAGGGGTCTAACACACTGTGTACAACTGTGTACTAAACTAAAAACAAACTAATTGCGTTCATGACTGAATAAATCTCACAAAGACCAAACAACTACACCTCTTCTTTCATTTTTTTTTGTTCTATTTTAAATGGGAGACATTTTAATGGAAGAGTCTAAGGAGAGAGTAAATACAGCTATATGCTAATATTTTATCCGATATATTGGAATTTATGGAAATGTTCCATTTTAATTAGCTGATATATCATTAAATAAAAAACTATCGTTTTCAAAGTGTGCCACATCTCCAAAGAGCCACCGGGTGAATACCTTGTGTTGCGCCAGCTCTGGCAGCGACCTCCTGACGTGCTCCTGCAGTCTGTACAGAGCCACCGAAGGCTCGTTAGCCAGGACGTACATACTTTCCGTGAATTTATCACTCACTATAGAATCACATAATCATAAATTAGACCATCAGTAAAATCCGTGTGTGGATAAAACAGTTGAAGCGGTTCGCAATCCCCCCCCCCACACAGTCGGATACATGAAAAAAAAAGAACATAACATAGCATTAGCTTAGCCGCTACACCGAGCAAACAGCTCACAACACCCGGTTTTAACTTCAACTTTACCTTGCAACAATGAAGTAAGTTGTTTCTATTTTTATTTGGTAATCGTTTACCTCGTCGAACTTTCAGTTGCATCTCCTGATCTTCCATATCTGTGTTGTTTAACGTCAAAAACGACTAACGTCACCTGATTACTTCTTGTTCCGTATTATTGTTGTTGTGTGCTACCGTCAAATATTCCGGGTAGAAATATCGATTATGAAAGCACTCTCACACAAAAAAATATTTTCCTTCAAGAAAGAGTACCAGATGCGATCATAGGTTGCACAAGCTCGTGATTTAAGCGGGTTTTTAATCCCTATATGTTATAATAACACATTTATTAAGTAGCTTATTGCCTCATCGATGTCCAATGGACTCACTTAAGAGACCAGCGAGTTCAATTGTGTGACCTAAAATAATTTACTTTCAGTTTTTCAAAAAGGAAGTTAGCGCGACTGTGAGGCCATGGTGTGATGTGGTGAGTGGAAAATGATATTCGCTTCATTAGACTAACTAAATTGATAAACTCTTTTTGGTTGCTGGCCAATATACTGTTTACATTGCAGTTATTATGGAAAGAAGAGGTGATGAAGAGATAGCAGATGGCCAAAACATTCAGCCATCCAACGCTAATGAATTTTCCTCCGATACAGGACAGAAGTCGTCAAGTGGTATTGTGTCTTATTTTGTAAAACTATCCAATCTGTGCCCACTTTTTTGTTATAATAACAGCACTTTGTCACACATGTCTTGGGATAATTACACAGAAAATATGCTTATTCCTCTGACATGAATCCAGAAAACATGGACATGGATGAAGATGATTTATTCAAACACTCCACCACTCTCACCAACAAGCAGCGTGGGAATGAGATTACAGTAAGACCAGCAACATTAGATGGTGAGAGGCAAAGAAGTATTGGTGTTAAGACAAGCATTTTCATCATTTGAACAGTTAAATAGTCTTTTAATCCCATCAGCTCTGTCCATACATCAGCTGGCAGCCCAGGGTGACGTGTCACAAGTAGCTGCACACCTGAGTAAAGGTGAGAGCGTCTTGCAATGTGCACTTTAGAAACATGCTTCAAGTGCTTTTTAAAATACCAGCCAATGAGCCGTGTCCTGTTTTATCTTGCAGACAGTTCGCTGCTCAGCTGTCAGGATGAACGAGGCTTTACGCCGCTCATGTGGGCAGCAGCGTTTGGAGAGAAATCAGTGGTGGACTTTCTCCTGGAGAAGGTTACAAAGAAGACATTTAAGCCATGATAATAAAGTGTGCAGTCTGACGGAAGTGTTTGCATTTTTTCCCCCCAGGGTGCAGATCCCAAAACAATTGCGAGGGAGCGAGAGAGTGCTCTGACACTGGCCAGTTCTGGGGGTTATGTGGACATTGTTGAGTCTCTCCTCAGACATGGAGTGGACATTAACACCTATGACTGGGTAGATATACTCCTTCATGACTTGCCAACATGAAAAATGGAAAATTTATTAGCAGAACATCAATTATACAAGCTTATCACAATAAGAAAGGAAATGAGTGTTTCCCTTTAAGAATATCAGTTTGTATTTCGTTATACATTGTTGAAAAGCCCATTTATTCACAGTTACCAGAAGGCATAACTTGTTAAGATTGTGCATTTGTGGAATGAGCAATACAGCTAAATCCCTTACAATGTTCTCCTGTTGGTATTAACTCTGAGACTCAAATACTACTAGCAGTTTGCAAGTTGCAGATGTATGATTAGCACCTGACTGATGACTGAGATTCTGAATATGGATCTTCCACACACTACTCAGATTCCTTACTGTGTAAAATCAATAACCTAATATTTTAACAGTACCCAAGGTTAGTTGTATTGTTAATGCCACATGTGCATGATCCTTACAAGTTATATCTTGTTGTAAATTTGTCTTAAAAATAAACAAAAGTGGATGTTTTTATTATTAGAATGGTGGGACTCCTCTTCTTTATGCTGTACGTGGAAATCACGTGAAATGCGTAGAGGCACTACTGGGTAAGATAAATATCCATTAGTCAAGATGAATGTGGAGAAATGTTATTTATATGGTTTCTTTTCCACTACGGTTCTTTCTTCCAGCAAAAGGAGCAGATATGACCATTGAGTCAGACTCTGGGTACAGTCCAATGGCCTTAGCCGTCGCCCTGGGACACAAAAAAAGTATGTATCATATTCCTCCAACTGATATATGTGTTGACCAAAAGCATTGCCAGCCATGAATGGGAAGAGATAACTGATGCTTGCAAATAACCATTTATGCAGTCATCATGCATCAATATTAACATAAATTAACCACAAAAATGTGCAAACATCAGTGGCACCTTTTTTAAAAAACCTTCTAATCACACAGTACCTGCTTTAATGTGAAGCCACCACTTCAGCTTATTCTAAGTCAGCCTGAGGTTCCTGAAATGTCACACATATTGTTTTCTCATAAATGTCACCAACTAATGTCTTGAGTTTCTTTTAAATGCTAAAACCTGGAAACATCTTGCGTTATATAAATCACTTACAAGAGATATAATAAACTATATGTATTTGCAGTTTGAATTGTCAGCCTTTAACATTTTCATTGTTTTTTTTTCCAGTTCAGAAAGTGTTGGAGGACCATATCCTGAAACTGTACAAGCCACCGACATGATTTTAGTGGAAGTAAATACATGAATAATCTGATGGAGTAGATCCAATATCCACAAAAAGACTGTGTGAGACGGAGAGGACATCTGTCCCACCAAAAAGTCGAGGCATTAATAACAAACTGGACATGTTCATATATAAGCAGTTTGATCCACTTATATGCATCATTTTTATTGCTTTACAATGTAAAAACTAAAATGCGATCGTTGTGCTGCAGAATTGTTTTTGACTGCGAACTAGCAAAAGTAAAAACAGTCTGCGAACCGGATTTAATAAAAACATTTTTAATGGAATGGTAATTAAATCAAGAGGCACAATACAAAAAAAAGAGCAAAGTACAACACTTAAACCTGTGGTGTGTGTTTTAGTGAAGACTGAGACTGACAAACAGATCCCTGAATGCGTTTATACCAAAAAAGGCCACATTCACGTCAGTTCACAAGGTGGTAGCGCAGCTTACATGTTTCCCAAGTGCCAACACCATCCTGTACTTCACCCAGGGGTCATTTCCTCTCTCATGACAGAATGAAAAAAGAAATCGGTCATGAGGTTTTTTCCCCCAGGACATCCAAGGAGTAAACAATTATTCTTCCAAAAAAGTCAGCGCTATTCTCAAACAGTATTTTTACTTTGTCCACGGCAGAGGCCTCCTGTATGGGAAAGCTGTGGGTGTGGAGTTAAGAACAAGATACAGGCTGTAATAATGAATGCAAGTCCAACAAAATATTGTCAGATTCTAATTTTGAGCCTTCCAGAACAGCAGGAGGAAGTCCACTGTGTTATGTGAGTGACATGTTGATTTTCTCTTAAAGATTGGTTGATTAATGATTTTGCATTAAAAGAATGACAACTTGTGGTTTGTCAGCTATTTTCAGATTGTAATACAAACAAATTCCCATAAAAAATTATACATAATAGTTTGTTCAATAAGATATTTGGTCGATTATCGTTTTAAATTTACTTTCCATTTAGTCATTCTATATAAAATAAGACATAAGATTGATTCAGTATGTGCAAATATCAGTTAAACATGTACTTGGAAAAATAAAGAAGGATATCTGAGGAGAATTGTTGTCCTCTGGGTAAAAATAGCTAAGAAGGGTGAAGTCTCCTTCTCTAAGGCAACCTGCAAAGACCAAACAAGTGGAAGAATACTTCGCATCAGTTGGATCTTCAAAGAAAACACTGAAGATCAAAAATCTTTTAAGTTTTACCTTCTAACCTGCAGCTTTTGGCTGAGAAGCCTCCCTGAAATTGGATCTTTACCTCCAAAACTCGTACAGACTTGGGGAACTCCAGCAACACCCACTGGCATTCACCCTGAAACAGATGAGACATTAATCACTAATGCATACAGCAGGGCTACTATCTTTGGTCCTATAAATTCCTGCAGGTTTTCAACATGTCCCTGCTCTAACACATCTGTGTCAAATTACATAAATCGCAACAGCCAGTTTGAGAGAACGGCTCACTGAGTCAAAACCTGAAGAACCGAGGCCCTTGTAGGCCTGAACTGAGTAGCCCTGACATACAGTATCATTTGCAGTGGAAAAAGTAAATATTTGTAGTAAATTAAAGAGTATTTTTAAAATCTTTTTATGATCATTTGCTTATTGTCTTGTCCTATATTATAGCAGTGGTTTGTCATGTTTTTATATAATGAAAATTTACTTAAAATTAATCTTATAAACCTCATATTTATTTAAATAACTGCAATGAGCTGACTTTTTCCACAGCATGTAACCGTATTGAAAGCAGAGGGGTGAGTGTAAAACATGACTGTCCAATATAGAAAACCGTTATGGATTTCTTTACTGAGTTATTTGTTGCAATAGCACAAGAAAATATCTGATGAGGAAGCTCCAGAATGACAGCATTCATGGACTATGAAAATTCAAGTGCCAATTAAATATGTTGATACCTTTATATACTTTTTATACTGTCACTGGTTGATACCTGTAAGTTTGCAACAATATAACCCTACATAAGCTGCATACCATTGGGTGGCTAATGGTCAGTCTGACTCAGAAATAACTATTAACAACTTTAAATCTATATTTCCAAGTCAAGGGTCAGCTTATACTGTATTAGTGCTGTTTTAATATTATATTGAGTTTTATTAGTTACAAAAAAGACTAAGTATATGATGGTGGTGTTTCAGCAATTTGGATTATAGATATAGTTTTTTAAAACATTTTTTTTACCTGATCTGAATTCCAGCAGGTCTCCTCATTACAGTCGAACATGAACTTCTTTCCAAACTGTTTTACATCTCTGTTTAACACTGAACTCACCCTAAAATAGGATTAAAAGTCACAGATTCGTGTACAAGATGTCAGGGACTATTAACCGAAGCACATTATTGACAAGTGTTAAATAACCTGTTAGATATGTGGGTTCAGTTTATTTTACCTGCTTTGCGTTTCGCTGCAAATTAACGAGGAAGCCATGTCAAAAATGTTTAAAAACACATTGTGCTGTCAAGCGTTCCAGCCATGCGGTTATGATTTTACGACACTAACGTGAAAGCTTTTTTTTTTTTTTTTTGGTTTTACCTTCCGCCACTAGATGGAAATCAAGCTCCGTGGAAATATTAGCTGTCTGTATCCAGTTATTTAGTGGAGGTCTTCAGTGTATTGCATTATCTGCTTGTTAAATGGATTTTTTGGCTTCTTTTTCTGGAAAGTCGTTTGAAGTTATCGCCAGACCCGAGTTGTAGAGTTTGGGCTTGTGTTCTAAAGTGTGGTTAATTATTTAGTCTTATCCGCCTGTTTTTAATAAAGCCCTCTCTATTGTCTCTCAGCTGTTCACAAAAGGTAATATAACCCTGGGCTGCCGATGCAACAGCTGTTTATTTTCAGGAACTAGTGTCCTGAGCATAAATTCAGGAGTGCACAAATTCTGCCCTCAACATCTACCATTCTGCAGCTTTTAGATGTGTCCAATCCCCAACACACCTCAATCTAACACTTGAATTATATTTTATGGATGTCATTGCATCTAAACGTTTGCAGGATGGTAGATGGGACCAAAACTTGGGCATTCCTGTTGTATATAGCATACAATGGTTCAGGGCCTGGTTTCCTTAGTTACAACTTGAAAGCCATACCCAGTACACACAGGTGTACACACTTCATTTGACAGAGCAACGCAGCAACTTTATGCAGATTTTAGTGTGTTTTAAGTATACAATATGTGGTCACCATGCAGTATGCTTTCACATACACACACAAACTCTTCTCTACAAGGCTTATGGGTTTCACAGTCTCATAACATGTGGTGGAGACAGTTTTATTAGCTCCGCCAAAGAGGTTATCTTTTTGCGGCAGTGTTGGTTTGTTGTTTGTTTGTGTACAAAATAACTCAAAAAGTTCTGGGTTGATTTTGATGAAATTTTTAGGGAATATTGATAATGTTGATAACAAATGATTAAGTTTTGGTGGTGATCTAACGCACAGTCTGGATCGGAACCATCGGAACCCAAACAAAGCATACTCACTCTGATTGGATAAAACAGTCACGTGGGATTACACGAAACTGACCTTTCTATGTCATCAACAGTCTATGGTTGGCATTTCTTGGTGTCTTACATCCACCTAGGAGGTTATGTTTTTGCCAGCGATGGACATGTAATAGACATGAATTGATCCAAAGACATGTAATGACCAAATTGTAGCTGAGTTCATGGCGAATCGGAAGTAAGTCAACGGATTTCACGTGTTTTCAATAGTTACATTGGTGAAAACAGTTTACGCTGAATAACTTTTCAGCTAATAAAGATAACAACTTAATTCCAAAGCTATGTTTTCATGGTCAACAAATCTAACAGAGTTCATAATATATATATACATATAAAAGGATTGTCCTTTTACTGCTAATCGTTGTAAAGGGTCATGCTTGGCGGAGGTCTGTCCTCTCTGAGTCGTTTTCTAGTTTGTTTTATGTTTTATCCGATGTCCTTTTTAGATGTATCATATATGAAGGCCCAAGTCGCCTCTTTTGGGTTTGTTTTCATCTAGCGGTTGCATTTCTTTCTCGCAAGATCTGGCAACACTTGAGGTTAGGGCTGCCCAATTAATTGTTCAAAAATCACGATCTCAATTCACACTTGTATGCAATCTCATTTCAAATTGCCTTTTTTTTTTAAAAAAAAGAAAAAAAATCACAATTCTATAGCATTTGGATTAGGGACATCATCTGCATAAAAACAAGCGCTGCCTCTTTCTCTCAACAAATGAACAGCGGAAAATTATTCAAAGGTTGTGTAGGTAAAAGAAGAGAAAAGTGACATTTATTGTTTTTATATTTAGTGTCAGCTGTTGCGAAGTTGATGTGCCGGTGGTTTGAGCAATAAATGTTTATATTGGAAAAAAATCGTGAGAGAATCGTGATCTCAATTCTTGGCAAAAAAAATCTTAATTCTCATTTTACCCAGAATTTGAGAGGTCTTGTCCGACTTGATCTACAGCTGCATCGCAGCTTTTTGATTTGTTTCCCTGATCTAACACACCTGACTGAAATGAATAGGTCCTTGTGTCGAAACTGATCAGAAGATTTAATTCAGTTCAATTCAGCTTTCCTTGTATAGTACCACTTCAACACAAAGCCATCTTAAAGGCTTTACAGGCACATCAGTTCCAGCCAGTTCATAAGAAATGGCCTTGCTTAAGAAAACTAACAGAATGCATTGAATCTTGACTTTGATCCAATCCTCCATCGTGAGCATGCATTCTAGTATCCAATATGCATGATATTGGAGCCATTTGATTTGAATCAACGGGAAAACATCTGAAACCTGATGAAGGACCAGAGTTTAACACGCCTGTGGAGCAGGAAATGATAAACTTCATGACAGCCGAACTTAATGTTCTCCTCTCAGCAAAGTTCTGTGCTACCATCTTTCCCCTTTCAGCTTCCAGTGTTTTCATACCATTTGAAGGTCAGGGAGACAAATTAGGAAAAGAGGACCACTGTTAGTAATGGAGAGTCAACAAAACTTCAAATGCAAGCCAGTTCAACACTGGAGACACCATCAGAAACGTGCCTGTGTGGTAACGTAATTGTGCAAGAAAACATTCAGGTTCATGGTAAATCGGATAATCCCATAAAAGGGAATAATATTGGCTGGAAGTTTTACTGTTTTTCTCTGCAACCATCTCCCTGTATATCTCTTTCATAACCTGAGAACCAATAACAGTGTATGTTTGTGTATGTGTGCAAAGGGGAGAGTCAATGGTTCATAGTAAATGGAGAAGTCCTGCTGAGGTTTTGTCAAGGTGCCCCCTCAGTGAGATAATCAATAGCTCTAAAATACAAGACCTGATGAAAACCATTCTCCATTAAAATAGTGCAAGGTAGCTAGGGAGAGATGCTGTATTATATGATTTGTATACAGCCCAACCCCCACTCTAAAATCCCTCACACAGACACAGGTACACACACTTATCTTCACCACTGCTGGTGTCGCGTTTGACTCTGTGATCACACGTCACACTGCTTATTTATATTGCAACTTCCGCAGTGCTTTGTCAAGTATTATAGATTGAATTTCAACAGAAAATTAAATCAGCAGTATTCAGGTCTTTAATGTCTTATAAATACTCAATCATCATTAGTTACAACTCTATGCCCTTTTGGGGGGAGTGGACACTAGACCTCTGAGGTCTCCTGTGGTGTTTTGTATTAGGATGCTGTATGAGGTTGTGGCTTTTATGGATTGAATCTGTTCTGCTGCACTTGTGGACGATCAATCAAATTGAGATCTTGGTGGTGGTTGTGCGGTGGGGTGGGGGTTCGCAGATGTGGGGTGACTTTTGTCTGTTAGTCTGTTTTCCAAATGTTTCGTGAGACATTGTCTATGTGTTGGAGACCTTTTGAGGAATCTCTCACTCCAACTTGATGAAATGTGAAGGTGGATCATCCAGTTCCATCCATGTCCGAACTGCTGAGTGTGCATATTTATTTTAGTGGCCCCTGAGCCACAGCCCTGTCCCCTATCACTAACCAGCTGAACTGGATGTAGGTGGACTTGAAATGGAGCAGAGCAAAATGTGGTTTAGTTACAGTTACACATACTTAACATTTTCCTGCTGAGGAACCTCCGTTGGTTTTTGGGAGTAGCGTGATCATTATGGTATCACGATTTGGACCTTCTGTGTTTTTGGTTTCCTGTTTTATTTAGCAGTTTTCCATGTATTGTTGTTTGCACATTTACTTCTTGTTTAGTTCACCTGGTTTCATTTAGATTATTCATTTATTATTATTGTCTTGTTGTGTTTTCACTGTATTTATACCTCTCGGTTTCTGCTCCCAGTGCTGGTCCATTAGTAGTTGTTGCAGTTTGCTGTAGGTGTTTTGGCATGCATGATAGTTGCCTCAATTTAATTAAATCAACTATCTCATCAGTCCTGTTTCTTTGAACCGTCATCTTACATTCGGGTCCACACCTCCATGTTTTAGTAACAGAGGGTATCTGCATATGTCAACATCAAAGTAACGTCCACATAAATGTCACAACCTGAGGTTTTCCAGACAAATGTATCGAAGCAATAAAATGATCATAGTAACTTCAGTGGTCAGTAGTTTTAATGTTTTGCCTCGCAGGGATATATCTTTGGAGGTTTGTGAAGCTGCTAATCATAAATGCTGTCTTAACAGTTACCTTGCCAGATGCTCATTTATTTGTGTGACAACACTAATTGTCTGAACCGGAGCCACTTTGGGTACCCACCTGGCCATCAGTCCCACGAGAGTCTCTTATTAGTGAGTGATGAGCTGTCGCTCAGACTTGTAAAATGATGCCCATGTGGGCTGCTAATGATGCCAAGGTGGGCCACCAGTCAGCAATTAATCCTAAGAACCCACATGTGCTCTCTTTGTGTCCATTACAAGAATTACTGGAGACCAGGAAATAGCAAGATAACAAGAAAGAGCTTGAAGATGCCAGCATGGGCCGAGCATATAACCCATATTAAACTACAAGATGTAATTTATTACATTGTATAAATTATTTTAAAAAATGGCTAAGGGGTATTTATAGGTGTTGGGGTTTTATTGTTTTGTACATTTGTACAAAAAAGCTAGTTGCTTTTTTTTTTCTTCTTTTTTTAATGCTTGAAAGATCATGAGGTCATCGGGCTGCATTTATATTTACCAAACAGTTATCGTCTAATGGAGGCGTAAGAGTGAATTAACATTTTCCAAAATGCCAAACTTTTTCCCTCAGGACTCACAGGAAAAAATAGTGAATTTTGTGCTCTGGCTAAGTTTTATCTTAACCTTTTAAACGCCTAATGTATAATTATATCTCTAAGTAGAGTGTTGGGGTAGTTATGGTTTCGCCCTGACTGCTGGTGCATCCGCTGCAGATCTTTCATGTTCATGTTTTATCTCTGAATCTATTCATCTGATTGACCTCAAATCAAGTGCAAATCAAAGGTCATGACCTGAAGATGTGTCACATAATGATGTTATACCTGAATGTTTCTATATTTGTATATGAGGTTTAGGGATAAAGCTCCATCTGTCGCCTCCAGTGGCATCATTTCTACTTGATACATACAGTTTGTGAGACATTTTGCATCACTGTATGATAGAAACATTATTTAAAACCCAGTTGATCACTATATGATATCTGTTTCCTGCCCCTTGGTGAACACCAGAAAGCAGAAGATTACACTACAATAAGTTTTACTTATCACATAGTAAAAAATAGTAAAAAAAATATCCCCCAAATTTTTTTTCCAGATTTTGTTAAAAGGTGAAATAAAGATTTCAGATTGTTTTTTCTTTCTTTAACTTGTCTTGTCCAGCATTAAAGCAGGTCAGAATAATGGTCTGGCTGTTGTTCCAACTTTTCTGCCCAGCTGTTCTTAGGTCAGACTGTAAAGCATTAAACAGGTTTTTTTTTAGATTTGTTTTTATTATCATTCATGGTTTAAATAAAAATTCTAGGATGTCAGGTTTTTGACCATGACGCCAAGATTGGTCCACCAACCTGCAACTTTTAGATGCATTCCTTCTCCATGACACCTGAATTAAATAGCTGAATTCTCATTCATGCATGTCATCATGCTTGGGTTTGATCTAAAAGCTGCAGGATGGTAGACCTCAAGGACCCAACTTGGGCCCCCCTGTGTTCAGCCATCATCCTCTCCTGTCTCTGCTGCTGCAGCTGGTCTTTTCATTTTTCCCAAGTTTTGTTTTGGTCACCTCTGTTTGCAGGTTGTGTCCAACAAGGAAAGATGAGTAGTGTGAAGCAAATTAACTTAAACTTTTTCGTTTCTGCATATCATCGTGCTAAATATGGTTGTACATGAAAGCTTCAGGCTATGCATTCAAAGTACAGTATGTGATGGTATGATATTACCAGTTTTAAGAAGTTTTTCTACATTCAGTTTCTCTGGTCAAGGGTACACTTTTTAACAATGACACTGAAGGTTTCACTTGTTTAATCTGAGACAATGGAATGGCAGAAGTCATAACACAGCGTCATCTGAAATGATTGTGAGTAGAGACTGTATGAAGGTGAATAGGATAGCATTTTCCAACAATAAAACAACACTATTGTTGATAACAGACTTTATGTGCTGTGGGAACATGTGCAGATTGTCTTAATAAGTTGGATTATTAATGCATGTGTTGCTGTCTACTGGGGAATACAGCATTTGCACTGGGGAATGATTCAAGCACACACAGCTCTCTGCTTTTAATCTACAGGAGAAACAGACTTTCCACCTGAACAGGTTGAGAAATCTTGGTGTGACATCTGTAGGTTTACTGTAGGAATGCTGTTAAGCATTCACACCTTTGAGATCCCGTTTGATTATTCTTCTGCCGTTTTTCGGCGCACAATAACTTCAGATAGCTTCTGCCGATTTCTACAATTTTGGTATCAAAACATTCAGCTCGTTCAGGAGATGACTGCTC
>JBAMHX010000016.1:20736759-20749022 GCA_037177515.1 Pseudomugil tenellus
CCCATTTTCATCCAGTAGCAATGAAAATAGCTCCAGTGATGTTTACACCGTTCACTTCTGGTAGCACTTTTCTTGTGTTGGTCTACAAAAAAAAGAGCGTAACTTTTGTTGTGGCTAATTGTGGAGTGTTGTGGCTTATTTCGTTGTGTTGTGGCTTATTTCGTTTTGTTGTGGCTTAATTGTGGAGTGTTGTGGCTTAGTGTTGCTATGACCCCTCCAGGCCTCTAGCTCATAAAAGTCAATTTTGCATAATAAAATCTCTTTAAAGGGCAAAATTATGCAAAATGGACTTTTTTGAGTTTTTAACCTCCTATTAGTGTTAATTGTACCTTAAAACAATCCTGGAAGTAGTTATATTTTTCCTCCATGCGTTTTTGTAATTTTATCGCTTTAAAAGAAGAGTGCAGCTTAAGCAGCGCAAACGCCTGACACCACTGTGCAGCGTCGGCACTGTGGAGACTCCCCCCTCCCCTACCTGAGAACTTTAGCACGCCATCTGCTCCAAGGGCATGTGGCTGTGAACAGACACACATGTAGCTGCACACTGACTACACTCGCCCTTCTCTGTCTGCTCAGTGCTGGAGGGGCAGGGGAGGAGCAGAGACACACCAGAGGAGAGACAGAGACCATCACAGTTCTGCCTTGAAATCTCTCAACAACAAGTGAAGGATAAGGCAAAACTATAGTTTGATGAATGATGCAAAATGTATATTATCATAGAAGTGCATAGGGTAGATTGTGATACAGCAAATATAGCATAATATGGCCCTTTTAAGGATAAATTTAAATGGATGAGTTTTTGCAACACTACAACATTAATGATTTTTTAAAAATAATTTTATTTGCATGTAAGATGTAATGGTGAATGGCTCACAGCAAATGGGGAGATCGCAGAAGTGTCTATATGAATTCACACACAAATAAATTTATTGTTTCGGTTTTATTCTTTTGTGCTTAAAACCTTCCCCCCTTCTTTGTGAATATTGTTGAACTGAAACATTTCAGGGTTTGTGTTCTGCTATCAAACTTTCTGTGGCCTCAGATACAGTTATATAATCCCCTGGGGATCATTTTCAAAACTGGATAATTGTGTTCTAGTTTGTTTACATTTCAAACTTTCCACCGGTCTGCAGGTGGTGGAATCTAAATGCAATTACTTGAGAGGTGAATGAGACTGCTCTTGACCAAAGTAATACATCAATGTCAAGCAGGACTGGCGAAATATGATTTTCTCTGTATTTTCAGGAATAAGTTCCAACTCTGTAAAATGGAAATAAACTGCTATATATGCCAGCCACAGTCCATTTACTAGATGGTCGGGTATGGTGTATAGTGTGGGAATTCATAAGAAAAAAAGAAGAAATAACTCCATTCACTTCACTTCTGTAAGGAATATGCTCCATCGACATAATGGCAAAGGCATTAGAGATGGATCTGGAATTCGAGGATTCCTTATTCTCTGCTAGTGAATGAGATTAGAGAGAGAAATTTGATGTGTGCCTTCATCTCTCTTCAGCCACTAGGTTTCATGCTCAGATAGATGCAGATGTCATCATTTAACATTAGGACAAAACCATAAACACTAGAATGGTCTTGCTACAACTCAGAATTATTCATTCATCCATTTTTTTAACTGCTTCATCCAATTTAGGGTCGCGGGTGACTGTAGCCTATCCCAGCAGTCATCCCACCCTGGACAGGTCACCAGTCCATCACAGGGCATCATAGACAAACAACCAGTTACACTCGCATTCTCTCCAAAGAACAATTTATAATGACCAATTATCCAAACATGCATTGCTTCTTAGGGTGGGAGGAAGCCGGAGTACCCATGAAGAACCCATGCTAATCCAATGGCTGAGTCAAGGTTCGAACCAGCCACCTGTGAGTCTGCAGCACTAACCGCCTCGCCACCAAGCTCAGAATTACTTATTTGAAATCACTTTCATTATTTTCCTTTTGCAGAAAAAAGCTGAAGTGTATTTCCTATCGTTTTTCCCACTTCTTTGCTCCTTACAAACCATTCACAAAAATACCATAAAACAAAATCTATTCAGCTGCAGACACTTTGAACCGCTGATGCTCAATGAATGGTGTCAAATAAGGTTGAAGGAGGGTGGGAATTTTTATTGCACCTTTTGGTTCATGTATCCCATCTCCTCATCCATAGATAATTCCTTCTGCACAGCCCGTAAAAGCCTTACAAGGGCGTATAACTCGGGTAATGGTTTTAGCTGGGGCACAATGCAAATCACATTTAGAAGCTGCTGTATCTATTAAATTGCGTTGTTCTTCTTGTGAAATCCTACCTGTAAAAAATCTTTTCCCAGTAACTATAAAATTGAAGCTTGGACATTAACAACATCCTTGTGTCAGGACATTAGGATTTAACTTTGAGGCAAAAATATGACGATGAGAAACTTGCTGGACTTTTTATGGTCGTTCTTACATTTTAATATTGCCTAGGAGTTTTTTTTTTTTGGCTGCTGTAGACAGAAATATTCTAAGTTTAATTAACATTTATTACTTATCATCAATTATTAATGGTAAAGTATCAGTTTCTGGGCACTGTGAAATGTTTCCATATGGCTTATTTTCCCAACCATCTGACTGGATCTTACATCTCATCAGTTTGACATAATGCAAAACAGAAAAAGAAAATTCTCTCTACTGGTAACTAAAGAGAATTTTATCAAATTTTCTTGGATAAATTTCTTATTTTCGCACAATGTCTTCATCCTTAGACTGTCAGATTCCTAAACAAATATTTTCAGCAGCAGTTCACAAGACTCAGGTAACTAATAAAGACGAAACAATCCTTCACACCACTACTCTCTGTCAGCACAGTCTCGTTTTTATTATTGATTTTTCTGGCAGTTATGAGGTCTGCTTGGCTGCAGGGCTATTTCTGCAGCAACAGGGGTTAAGGAGAGTGTGGAAAGCAAATTTTACACATCTATTTGTTACCCGTTTTTCTATTTATTTATTTATCTTTCTCTCTCTGGTTGTTTTCTTCACACCACATATGCACATAAACATAAAACTTTTCTTTTTTTTATTTTTAAGTCGTGCTTCAAAAATAAGACTTTTTTTTCTTTGGAAAATAGAATTTGGATTTTCTTTGGGGGAGGGATTTTGGGAAGTGAACTGAATAATGATAAATCTTTCCATAAGCATCTTCTGTAGAATGAAAGCTTCTTTTGTGGATATGTGGATTGCTTTGTTGTATAACAATGATGCTAAATTAGCTAAACACTGCTACAGCCAATGTTCCTTCTAATTGTTTTTGTGTCTGAGCAAACACACCAATGTCCGAGCAGTCCCATGGACCACTGTGAGCAACAGGCGCCATGCAAATTGTGGTCACGCAGCATCATATGTATTAAATACATTTAAGTTGCATGTTTTAATTAAAACAATAAAATTAGGCAATAGTTTCTATCAAATGACTTCTTTTTTAAGTGTGTTTGTCCACCTTCAGTGAAAAACTCAAAAGCATATTAACATAGCTGTTTTAACAATGGTTTGTATAAATTATGGCAAAGCACGAACTGCCATGAACTGCAATGTGACAGTGTCCTACTGTGAGAGAGTGCTGCTGTTCACTGTGTGAGATGTATCAAATGTAGTCTGAGAGTCCTACTCATGTAATGCTGTCTGTAAAAGAAATACATACACAATTTTAATCACCATTTATTCTATTACATTAACTGTTATTACTAGAACTTATTCTGCCTTCTTATGAGTACCTCTTGATCTGGAAGGATTTAGGCCTATACACATTTCACAAAAAAAGTTAAAACATTAACATGTTGCACAATGACGTGTTTTGTAATTCATGAAACTATATTTGCAAATTATTGAATTAAACTATTTTATTAGCATTTACAAAAATTATATTTAATAATTATTATTCTTAATAAATTAAAATTAAGCTTGAAACTTATTGAGAACTTAAATTTCACCTTATTTTTTCCGTCTATCCTTTTCTCCTCTCCAGTGGTTTTACACTTTATCTAGGTTGATGGCCCCCTCTTCTGCTAGCTTTGACTTTATGTGCATCAGCTGATCGAGATGTGCCACCTAAGGACGATTTCTTGCTGCTGTCTTAATATGATTCATTAAACTGAAGCCTCTCTCACAATGTGCACTAGATGCTTGAAATGTAGCACATATATCCACAAGCTGAGAGATCTTCTTTAGCTCCTCACATTAGCTCCTCACAAGATCTGAGAATGTGCTGAATTTCCCTTGTTTAATTTTTTGCCTCACTATGTACTTTAATTCAGCATATTCACTGGTGATGTTCTCCACAGAATGTGGGAGTTGGAGAATGGCCTCATACTTCGTTGCCAATCTTGCAATGTCTGCTGATCCAAAATCAAAACTGATGTCTGAGCTCAGTCCTTCAATGTCAAACGCAGACCATTGTTTCAATTCTTCCCCCAGAAAGCGAGCATCCAAGTAATCACAGAGCTTTTGAATAAAATGCGTAATCTCACTGGTGTCTCTGTCACACGCTGATGAGACTCTGATAACCTCTTTGACACGGGCACTCCACTGAACATTCTCATGTTCTCATGTATTCTCAAGTATTGGGAACGCAACTTTTCAATCTTTTCTCTGGCAAAGCAGTGTCCCTCCATGACAGTCAGGTTGCTTCTTTGAAAAGAACGGCAGAGTTGAGCCAGCTCACCCAAAAAATCTCCCAGAGCAGTAAGAGTAACCTTGAATCTTGAATGCCTCAGCTTTTTGTAACAGTAATTTGCCCATGGGTCTCTGTTATCAGTGGATTTTCTCTTGCAGTATTCTTCTAGTACACTTTAGTTTCTCAAAACAGCATTCACAGCTTGATGCCGAGACAGCCATCGTACTTCATTCAGAGGCTTGAATGACAATGTTTTTTCATCAAGAATCTTAGCCAGATCTTCAAATTTTCCCTTTCTTTACAGTGGATCTCGAGAAAGTGGAATATATAGTTCTAAGAAGTTTTTCTACATCACGCATCACAGGGACATCTTTCCATGCATAATCAATGCCCAAATCCTCTCTGCGGGCCACACAGTGTTGTTCAGTTAGGTGTGGTATTTGCCGCTTTAATAAAGCTGCAACTCCATTGTGCTTTCCTAGCATTACTGAGATGCCATCGGAGGTTAGCATGACCATTTTCTGTATGTCGACTTCATGCTTGGACTAAAACTGAGTTATTGCCTGCACGATATCTTGAGGAGTGCATTCTGTCATCTGGATTATTAGACTACAAACACTGACAATTCTAAGCAAGCTGACTCTACTGTTTCACATTTCAAGCCTGAAATTAACAGATTGTTTTTGCTTTATCCACATGTCCGAGCAAAACCCCACAACACACATGACTGATAACGATCAGGTGGTGTCCGTGTATCCTAGTTTTAGACCCGATAATTTTGTCACCTCCTACACCACCCCAATGCTACAGGAGAACCAATCCAGTTGGGAGAACTATGGAAGATAAGCCAGAAATGTGATTCTAAGGTATAACCGCACCTCTCACTTTCTAAGTAGGGGTGCCCCATGATGTGGACTGTTTCTGGACTGAGTTTTCTGGATAGACTGCTGGAAAACTGTGCTTTCCAAAGGTCATCAGACCCGAGCTGAGCGAACAGGCAACCTGGCATGTTGAAAACACACCAAGCCGCAGCCCACAGGCACGCCAGACAAGGAATGGAAGTTTGGACTATGGAGCGTGCTGGCCACTGCTGGAAGCTAGGCTGCAGTTTTTGAGTGGGGTGGAAGTGTAACGAGAGACATTTTTGGACGGAATCCCTGCAGGACCACATACCTCGCTGATAACAAGTTCACCCACGAACGAACACACACACACACCTGAACCAAGTTTTTCATTTCTGTTCCTCCTTTTCTCTCTTTCACAAATCAGCTAACAACACCAGCAATTTCACACACGCACACAGAACATGTGCATGGACACCTGAAAAATACATTTAAACTGAACATGTCTCTTGCTCTATCTGCAATTAAGCTCCAAAGCTATGCCTAAATCTCACCGGAAGAGAAAAGCGATTCCTGTGTAAAACAGAAAATTGCTCCCCTGAAACAGACACACGTCTGACTAGTGACTTTATCCTTAGTGTTGTATGACTGACCTTTTGACATAAGGGAAAAACTAAATTTAGGGCTGTTATGTTAGTTTTAAAAAAAAGCATTTTGGAAGAAAGGAATTCTCTAAAACAGCGTAAAAATGGAAGCTGTGATATAAAGTCTTGTGTGAGAGCCTACTGTTTTGAAAGATAAGAGAAATGTTTATAAAACGAGAATTCCTTATGAAAAGATTGGTAAAACACACAGCTTTAAGAGAGCTGTGGTATGGTTTCAAGCCATAGAGAATTTCAGGGGTTTTTTATGATTAAGATAAAGAACTTAAAAATATTTCTATGTATGTCTGAGGATCCTCAACTAACACATTTTTCTATTTGTCCTTCGTCTTAATTAGGGCACTGATTGTGGGTATGAATGGTAATGTAAAAATGTTTGCGTATGACGTCACTGTGGTAAACAAGAATGGATGGATGGAGAGCTCCCTTTGACTGACAGACTGTGAAGACTGACTAGGTGGAAAATATTTGTTTCCAGTTTGTTATTATTCAACATTACGATGAGCATCGAGGCTCATCTGGTTTTTCTTGAACTGAAAACTCAAAATATCTCCTGCAGTTTCTGATTTGCATTGGTGGACAAGAGTTTTATGACAGTCATGAGATTAAGAGATGTTTGCCAGGCCGAGACAGTTGTCTGAGTGAACAAAAGCCACTGATAAGAACAACGAAGATGTTTTAAGAACAATCTGATTCTTAAGATGTTTTGTCTCTTAAAAGAAGGTTTCTTTTTCTGTATTTGGCCATGATTTAACACATCAGAGGTCACAGAACGCTCTTTTTGGCCCAGGGTTTAGCGCATGCGTCATCCCTGTCTCTCTTACCGGAAGTGGGGAGGCTGTCTGGGTATAAAGGTTAAATTCCAGTGTAAAGAATTATGTGTGATGAAGTAAATCTCTTTTTTTAAAAAAATCTTAGTTTTTGGTTAAAAAGGGATTTCCTGAAATCTTATATTTAAAAAATCTTTAGTTGCAGGTATAAGCTTAAAGATAAATTTTTGGGATTATTATCAGTTACCTCATTTTAACCATTTTATTATCTTTTTGACTGATGGTTCTAACATTAACATGGATAAAATCCAAAACAGGTGGTCATACAGTGAATTTTCTTCTGTACATGTGAAATGTTGGTTCGGGTTCTGTGACATGTAGAAGAATCAAGCCAAAGTTTGAGTCATATTCTTGACCTGGTTATTTCTCTAAAGAGTGTTAATTCTTGTGTCTCAGTCACTTGGCCTTGGTCTCAGAGTACCTGCATTTTGATCAACTTGGCCTTGGATGTTTAAAATAACCTGCTTCTCAGAGCGGAGGTCATCAAGGCCACCGCTCTACTGAAACAACAGATGGGCTTTAGGATCATTTCATTGGGAAAACATTGAATGATATGTGTGCTTTTATACCAATGAGGAATTAATAGCATTTTAAGTAATCAGAAAACATGTTATTAAGACAAAATTACTTTTTGTCTTAATAACTTTTGTCTTAATTACTTTTTACTTTGAGGGGGGTGTCAGAGAACCCAGAAAAAACCCAGGTACGAACAATAGAGACAGGTGAGATGTGTTAGAAAAGATTCTAGTCTTTTTTTCAGAAGAGATAAGAATAACACAAGAGGTTTGTCTCTTTAAGGCAACACAAAGAGCAACATTAGTCTTACTAATCACCAACCAAGCAGGATTCTTAGTTTATATCAGAAACAAACTAATAAAGCATATTATCCCTATTAAAATCTAAATTCCTTTTAAGGTTCATGCATAGAGTATTAGAAATATCCTTTATTTAGAGGTCTATTTAGCAGGAGAAATGACCTTTGTTTAGGGGGGCATATAGGGCCTGAAAAGTTGAAAGCTGTCTCCAGGAAAACAATGTTTTTTTTTTTCTGAATTCATTTATTTGTACAAGAGAAGTCACATGTTGATGAAGCTGCAAACTTAATCCAAAGCCTCTAACACAAATTTTCTTTTCAGTTTTAGACACTACCAGCGGAATACAGGGAATACAGAGTTAATTATTACTAAATGATCTATTAACTGATTTTTTCTCTTTTTAGGTTGGAGAGACAGACACTTTAGGAGGGACAGTGGAAATTTAACTGAGAAAGTAAAGGTCTCCATTGACCTTCAAGATCTCTGTTTTTGGTTTCCACAGATGTGTTTTGAAACAAACGTTTCAAAAACAAAAAGATAATTCATTTGATGAGAGGTTCATGAAATAAGTTCTGTTAAGTTCATGACGTAGATTTCAAATGGAAACAATTATCTCAAATTCTATCTAATGTTAACTTCTAGAAAACAAGTTAGAAACTGTTCTTTTCAGCACATTTAACTTTGTGTGGAGACTTTTTTCTCTTTTATTTTTTTTAAGACAAATGCTATACAGGGTTTTTTTTTTTGTTTAAGAAATAGAGGTGGCCTTGTGGCAGGTGTGGTGGAACCAACTTCCTGATCGGTGATCAGGGGGCTTTGTTCCTACTCTGTCTGAGGTCTGCACGTCTGGCTCCTCGGGATGGGGGCAACACTGGGTGGCAGCTTTGTAGCCACCAGGATATGAATGTGAGTGTACGATTGGTGAATTACTGAAGCTGCTTTTGGATCCGATGGGTAAGATTCACACCAAACACCAACATTATCAAAGGTTTGAACTTTGACTGTTTTGGGGGGGGGGGGATCCTTTTTTTGCCCACTGATCTGACCTTCAGTGGGGTCATCCACTCCACCCTGGCTAATTCTCCAGCTCAACATGGGGAATTACAAATGTTTGCTAATTCTCTCAACAAAAAAGGAGAGGAGAATGCATAAAGTTTGATAGATGCATCATTCAACATCAGGATGTCTGCTTTGATGCACAGCTCAAAATAATATCAATCAATCAGGGGTGTTTATCAAACTCTGAACTCTAGAAATATCAACATAAATGAGAAATCTCAGTTCCAGTCCATGACCAAGAGGAAGTATGAATCCATGGGGTTTTCATTTCTGCTATATTAAAATGAGATAAATATATGACACACATTTTATTTAGATTAGGAAAGAAATGTTTGCAGAAATTAATCTAGAAGAAATTGGCCTTTATTTGTGTTTTTCCTAAAAGAGGTAATTAATTGGTTTTCCGATTAACATTACTATTATACTGTCTGATTATGGTTCACATGCCTTAATTAAAGAAAGTATATTTATTCTCTATAAAGGTAAATCCTTTAATTGTATTAAAGCTGGCAGATTCTCCTTGAAAACAAAGGTAAACAAAAGCTTGATATTATCTTAAAGTGATCTTAATTAATTTGATTAATTAAACAATGGCTATCAATAGATACAATATTATTCACAAATTGAGTGGAGTCTTTTAAATGACAGACCCAACAGTACACTGTTTAATAGATGTTTATGGTGTTAGTGTTGAAATTTTTCTAGTTGCAGAGACCAGATAATTTGTTTTTTTTTCTGAAAGTATTTGTTGGGGACTTATAACTAAGAAGATCTCCTGTTTATTTTATTTTAATAGTGGATCTTTTTTTCATAGCTGATATTTAAGCATCGGTTATAGATAAGGTCTCTGAATAAGTCCCAATTTTATTTAGCTGACAGTGCAGATAATGTTTTTATAATTTCTTTTCTTTTTTTTAGTTAAATTTATTTCTTTATTTCATATTTATGTGTTTATTGTCTCTCTTTTTTTTTTCTTTTGTGTTTTTCTTCTTGTCAAGATTAGGGTCCCTGGGGTTTGGTACAGCAAAAAGCTTATTTTTGGTTCTTTCCTGTGATCAGATGAAGCTAATCTATGAAATGTCCTACTTTTGTGTGATTTCATGTAAACAAAGCTTTACAATCATCAGGGGTTTGGATTATAGAGGAATTTCATGTATTAGCTTAACTACCTTACTCTTAATGAATGTGTGGCTGAAAGGTACAACCATAAGGCTCCCAAACTGATGTCATTCTGACCTTTAGTAAACCATCTGCTAAGACCTTGGTCTTGTTGATGTCGCCGAAGTAAGGCCGACGTGTCGGCATCCTTCCATCAGGGAACAGATTGACGTACATGACCAAAGTCTTTAAACAAAGCTCCCCGGTCTGACTAGGGCAGAATAGTTTCAGACTTCTTTGGTTATGACCTTGTACCATGTCTGTATGTCTTAATGTTTTGTGCCTTCATCTTTTAATATGTAATGTATGTTCAACTTCTTTTATTGTTCATTATTAAATTTATATTCTTCTCAATCTAAAGAAACCAGTGTCCTTGTCCTTCACAGGAATAACAGTCATGTACAAGCATACTAAGAATAAGAAAGTACATTAGTGAAACATCTGGATATTAGATTGACTATCACACATAACTGTCACACTTGACTAGACTTCCTTTAGCACAAATACATTACATCCCAATGGTTGTCTCTTAGATGAAATGCAATAAATAACTCAGATCTTTGGTCATGGAATTATTAGGGTTCATGTATATATGGGATCCGCAGAATCCTTATCTACTTTCAAGAGTAGCTCTTCACGGAGCATTTCCGCACTCAGTTACAATAAATAGAAAAGTTATACTGACTTGGAAAAAATTGTGTTGTTCTTATTCTCAGGTGTAAGTTGCTTTGGAGAAAACCATCTGATAAATGACTGTATAATAGAATAGAATAGAATCAAATAGAATAGAATAGAATCAAATAGAATAGAGTATGCTGCATTGTACCTAATTTTTCTTCATTACATAAATATTAAGTTGTTGAAATCAATGATTTCAATGAAGTTAACAGATTAACCATGTTTGGGAGCAGCTAGGTCCACACCTCAACCACACATTCAATCACCTGGTGACCATTTTATAATCAGGTCAATCCTTCAGGTCTTTCTCAATCTCCTAAACCCTATCTGTTGTCAACATCTTCCATACTTCCTTCCTCTTTCATTCATCCATCAAATCCTTTTCCAGTCTCCCATTCACCAGCCCCATCCCCTTCTCCTCTCACTATCCCACTTCCCTATATCTCACCCCCTTCCATCTCCCTTATACCTTCTTCCACCCTTTGTCTGACTCTGGTCTGGTTCTTTCTTCACTCTTCTTTTTCTTTCTCCTCCATTGTCCTCCTACCACCTTTGTTTCTTAATATGCCATTAATTCCTTTGTCTCTTATATGACCTTTTTTTCAGGAACCATCATGGGAGGCTTCACAGAAATAAAGCTGGAACTTCAAGCCTGACTCCCTCACGTAGCTCAAGATGCTTCCCCAGAAGTCCACTTTGATCTCCTCCTTCCATAAACATATATTAAATGACTTAAAAATGGCCACATTGTGGCATGGTTCTTGCATGTAAATTCCCAAATAAATGTTTTTGTTGTTCTGCTGATTGGCTTAGACATTCAAAACGTTTAGACATGCAGTATGTATGGACAGCTAACAGACATTCAGTTTAATCAGCTGTTCAAGATGATATAGCATTGGGAGAGTTTCATACAGTATCACTGTGTGTGTTTCTAGAGAAAATAATGAGAGACTGATAAAGTGAGAGAGAGAGCGAGCAAGAAAGAGGAGCAAACATAAGAAAAAACATGTTTTATATCTCCCTAATTGTCTTCCTCTGACAACATCAAACAGAGAAGACATGGCGTATGAGGCATTTGAGACAGCATCTGGAAAGAGACTTCATCCATTATTTCTAAAACATCTCAATGTTGTGGTGTGCAGCGGCATGAATAAAAAGACAAAAAAATATGTATCTATATCATACTGCGGTACCATAATAAAAGGTTAGAATAAGGGAAGTTGAGAGGGAGTCCATCAGCTCAAATAGTGACCTCACTGTTCAGAGTTAGTAAAGCTGAACAAAGAAGTAAACTAATGATGGATAGAAGCAATCAATCACAGCACCCCACTATAAAGCTAAGGAACCTTGTGGAGGACTTTATTCTTTTTTATCATATTTCCAATAACTCCGACAGATATCACACCTTTCTTTAAATGTTCCCCAGTGAGAGAGCTGAAGCCAATTAAGAATTTAAACTCAGTTAAGTCTTAAGTGTCATTTTTTTTCCTTTTTCTGTTTTATTTGGTAGACTTCCATGTTTCTTGTTTTATTTTGTAGACTTCCATGTTTCCTGTTTTATTTTGTAGACT
>JBAMHX010000016.1:20751997-20771566 GCA_037177515.1 Pseudomugil tenellus
TGTGTGTGTGTGTGTGTGTGTGTGTGTGTGTGTGTGTGTGTGTGTGTGTGTGTGTGTGTGTGTGTGTGTGTGTATGAATGGGAATGTAGTGTAAACTGTAAAGCACTTTGAATGATGACCATGACTGAAAATAAATGCTACATAGGAACAAGTTCATGTATCACTTACCATATGCAATGTGTTCTGAAGTGCGGCTCTTGTTGTCCATGAAAGTGGTTGTGTGTATGGGTGTGTGTGTGCCTAGTATATCTGAGCTTGTTTATTGGTTGAGGTTACAAGTAGTGCAGTCAATTCAGCATTTTATATTTTAAATCTAGATCTAACACTTAGATATAACATTCAACGTTTAGATTTATTATTATTATTTAGTTTTAACATATACCAATTATTATTACATTTAAATACTTAGATGTTGTTTTCATATTTAGATGCTATATATACTAATGTACTCGGTATATGTGGTGAACAGCTGTGAAAAATACATGAAAAATTAGCTAAATATAAGAAAAGTGAGATAAATAATGAAAATGTGTCCGCAACGACTTTTACACTGACTTTTTGGCACCCCATAGACTTTAACATTATAGACCATTGCTATGGATTGGTCTAGCTTTTCCTGCGATGGAATTACTACATATTAGAAACACAATATTGCAAAACAATAAAACCAGAACAGGAAGTTAATTAAAAAATGTTTTTAACTATAAATATTAATATTCCTCTTATCTGAAAAAATATTTTAAGTGTTTCACTTTAAGGATGTGACGCTTTAACACTGTTGGACAATATAATATTGCTTTCAACATGACATTTATTACATTATCCACTCAGACATAATGTACATTGATATATTTTCCAAACACCTTTTTAATCAACAGTGTCAGTCACAGAAAGTCCTAACGTGCTTACATCCTCACACCTCTGAACCTAAATTAGGACTATTCAAAGATTATGTGAAGGGTAACCTGACAGGCTAATGTATGGGTTTTGAGAGGGGGATCAGTTCTTCGGAAATGTAATTTCTGTGAATGTGGGGTTCCTCAGCTATGTAAATAGTGTTTTTACAGGGTGTGTATGTTTGTATTTATGTGCAAGTGCAATACAGCATCAAGCAGAGCCAATTCAGCTATGTAAGGACAGATGTTTTGCCAAGTGAGCTGTTTCTCTCTTGCTTTGGTAAAATAGGTTACAAATACTTCTTTTTTTTGCCTGTGGAAGCAAAACAGAACCACTGTGGTACAAATGTCCCCCTAAGAAAGTAGAGTGTGCCAACTCTGTATCTGAGCCTCCTCAGTGAGTGTCTGCGAGTCCTGATAGTTATTCACCACTAAGATAATTAGAGAACTGGAGACAACCATATGGACTCTACTGCTGCTCAGTTCTGCCCATTTTTTAAATAAAGATCCCAGCAGGCAAAGCCCAATAGGCTTTCTTCGTGTGTTGGGATGAAGATATAGTGAAGAAGTGCAACAGTGAGTTGAAGGTTTTGAATGTTAAAGAAAAAGGAACAGTTGCAGAAAATACCTTTAGCTTATTGAACATAATGACATCATGCTGGCGGCAGAGTGATACTTACATGCAACACTGTTTCCAGTCAGTGCAGTCTCTTTATTAGAAATTGACATAACTTTGTAAAAGAAAGCAAAAAGCCTGAAAATTGCCCTGAAAACTGCTCAACGGGAAATCCTACGATTCTCATCATGCGGTGTTTCTGCTGAAGTCATAAGAGAGCAAATAATTTGCTTAATAAATATAGCCAAAAAACAGCTGATTTGAACAGAAGTTTAAACATTCAAAATTCAACCTTCACATAGATGTGAGTAATTTCTGACAATATTCATTGCTGTGAAACCATGATCTCTTTGGGGACGACATCATCGTTAGGAATCACTTGATGTGCTTCCTGCTTGATGAGCAGCCTGACAGCTCCTCTGTTTCATTTGAGTCAGGAAGATACGAGAAAGATCAACATGAAATTCAAGCAAATTCATACTGCCTCAGGCGTACTTTTCCATGCTAAAATATGCATAAGAAGCTGTGATTATTATCCCTGCCTCCTTCTGTGAAAACTAATGGGTGGAAATTGTTTGATTTTACATTAACTGCAGCCTCCCTGACTAAATATCATAACAGTTCTAACCATGACTGAAAAGGGAAATCTTAAAAGCATTTCGGTTCATCGTATGTACAACATAAGGTTGTATGAAATGTTTTCTTGTGTTCTCTTACAGCAGCACTTTGCATGAAGTCTATTGTAATTATTAAATGTGAACATTGACCTTGATTCGTATGACAGTGAGTTTAAGGCCCTCAAATGTAGCATTTGGTATTGGGGAAAATTCAAAGTAAAAGTATGAAGAAAGTGAAGATGGAACAAGGAGAGAAACTAAATACCTAAAATAACAATAGTTTCTGATGTGACTAAACAAAGATAGTTATTACTTTTCCATTCTACAACCGCTCAAAAGGCCCATCGTAGAAATAAATCAACTTTTTCTGTACACACGCCGACTTTTCGGATAAAGTTGAGCCAAGGGGGCTGGGACCACATACAGTGACTTGAGGCTTGATTATGCAGAGTGGCAGACTGAGGGAGGCGTTTGTAGACGCTTCAACTGATAGATCACTGCTGGGACTCGACAGGGTGTGTGTTTGTCGTCCAGCAACCAAGCACTGATGGCAGAACTGCTTTCTTGGTGACTGGCAATTCTTTAAACGCCTGCTGCAATTGACTGAACTCTCTTGTGGGTGTCCGAGCGCATCGGTAAAGAGAGCAGTGGGATGAAACAAAAGATTTAAAAAGAAAAGATGCACATTAAAAGAGATAGACATGGAAATGTACTAATAGAATGAATGCATTGGTATTGTGCATTTTTTAGCTTTTCGTTTGCTTGTTTCTATTTCATTCTTCATTCATGTCCAGTTCTGCAAATTTTAGCCCTTTCAGCAGGGTGAGCGGGACTGACTCTTAAAGTTCAGCATTTATCAGATTGTTCATCAAAGTTACTGCTGTGTTTGTGGAAGCTTCCTCTGCAGAGCAAAACAGTTGCAGGCATCATCTGTCTGGCCCTCTGTTCTGGCACTTTTAATTTGAAGAAGCCACCTAACACACTGATTGCAAATAAAGATGATCTGTCGAACAGAGGCTTGGGGTGGGGGTGGGGGGGGGGGTAAAAATTATATGGTGATTGGTGCTACTCTCTGTGAGTTGATAATGAAGGCTATATGTCATCTGCCATTATGTATCTTCCAGTGTGCCTGTAACCCATATGCTAATTAATGCTGATTTATGCCTCATTATGTTGATTTATAACAGAGCTACAGGAGTGCTGTTGACTGACTGCTGGAAAAAGAGCTCCATTAAAAGATATGAATTTCACATTACTCCCTTGTCTCGTACAGAAAAGCTCTACCTATGCATCTTTTAAGTGATTATAAGTGCACAGTTGAGAGACCTAATCTGTATTTTGTATGACTCTGTCCATTAACTGCAAATTATCTTTACTTTGCATTACTTGAGAGTGATTTTTCAAGCCATAAATTTGATTTCTTACTTTATACTTAGCCACTACTTTCTTTCAGTGGACTATTTGAATCATATTTGAGACTTTAACATTTCTTGTGATTGATTAGTCATTATACTAAATACTTGGTCACCTAATTTATGTAATTATATTGGATTAAATCACAGAAAAAATGGTCAATGATTTGGAAGCTCTGCACCGTCAAACTTATCAGCTGAAGGTTCACAGAGTACATTTAAAACAACTCTATGAAACATTCCTCTATGAGACATCAGTTTGGTTCTAATTGGTTTTGATTTGTTTTATTTTTATTATGTTTCTCATTATCTTACTTTTTCCCATGCTGGTGCATCACTTTACAGCAGCTTTTTGAGTGAAATGCTTTCAACTGGACATTATAATACCGTCACTAGCAACACACCATAAACCCCAGGGAACATAATTTTAGGCAGCACAGAAGAGAAAGATGTGAGTTAAAGATCTAGAGATTCAACATCAAGCTGGCTTTTACTGGCTGGAGAGATCTCAGCCATGAGAAAGGAAACACATTCAGAATTAAAAATCTTAAGAGGTGTCTCTGATGAAAATTTGAGTGGATGCAAAGATCCATAATGCAAAACACACCACTGATGCATTACCTCTTAATATTCTTGAGGGCATGTATTAAAAAGAGATTCATTTTAACGTCTAACATGCAAAAAACAACATAATTGTTAGCAACTGAGTTTCTTACCATCTGACATATATAAGCCTAAGATTTTTCTGTTCCAACTGTGCTCCAACTACAGGGGGATCACACTCCTCAGTCTCCCCGGCAAAATGTATTCGGGGGTCCTGGAGGGGAGGGTTCGCCTCATAGTAGAACCTCAGATTGAGGAGGAACGGTATGATTTTTGTACTGGCCGTGGAACTGTGGACCAGCTCTATACCCTCTTTATATGGGAGTTCGCCCAACCAACTTGTGTTTGATTTTGAAGAAGGCGTTCGACCGTGTCCCTCGGGGCCTACTGTGGGGGTCTTCCAAGAGTATGGAGTACCAGACCCCCTTGTACTAGCTGTCCGGCAGTTGTACGACCAGTGTGAGGGCTTAGTCCACATTACCGGCAGTTAGTTGGATTAGTTAGGAACGCCTCAGGATCCCTCAGGAAATTTAATAGGGAGCCAATGAAGAGATACTAAAACTGGAGAAAAAATATGATCTCTTTTGCTAGTTCTCGTCAGAACCCTCGCTGCAGCATTTTGGATTAGCTGCAGACTTTTCAGGGCATATTTGGGACAGAACATAAATAAGGAATTGCAGTAGTCCAGTTTTAATGTAACAAAGAAGAAAGCAAAATGCATTCACTGTTTCTGATGTAAGCCCATTTTTGCAAGTCTGGCTGCAGACCTCCACTGTGGAGGCGGTTTCGGTGTAGGAGCCACTCACAGGCTACCTCCAACATCAGACCGATTGAAAGGATGACATATGGGATGCGTAGGGAATCACAACGCACAATCTATCTTAGAATTACAGCAGTTTCCACTGAAAACAGAAGTGATATCCGCCATGTTTTTTGTTTTTGTGTCAAGCTGCTTATCGGCAATGGGAATAGATCAGGGACAAGCAACTCCGGTCGTAGAAAGCCGCACTCCTGCAATTGATGTGAGTTTCCTTATTGTAACACACCTGACACACATCAGACTTAAATAGCAGAATTGTGAAAAGCTTGGAATCAAACTCAAGTTTGCTAATTAGTCGTTCATTTGAATCAGGTGTGTTGCAGCAGGAAAACTCCCAACCTTGTGGCTCTCCAAGACTCTCTCAAGTTGCCATTCTACTGGGAGGCACAGAAGGGCCCTACTGTCCTATATAAATGGATTTTCATTCAGCCTATGTGGGCAACATTTTTGATAACCTTGGAGTGCTGATAGACTCAGATCTGACTTTCAGCAGCCACATCAAAGCTGTGACTAAAAAAGCTTTTCACCATCAGAAACATCAACAGCATAAAACATCTGCAGTTCATCCAGATGTTGCTGCTAGAGCTTTACCTAAAACTAAAAGATCTGAACACATCACACCAGTTTTAAAATTTTTACACTGGCTTCCAGTCAGTCACAGGATATATTTTCAAACCCTGCTGGTTGTTTATAATTCCCAGAACGTTTTAGAACTAGAACACATCTGTGATATGTTCAGAGAATATAAACCAAGCAGAGCTCTTAGATCCACAGAACAACGACAAAGGAATGGGCCACAGTATCATCTGTGGTTTTGACCACCAAAATACTTGAAATAAGAACAACTGCACAGAAAAGTCCAATTTTTAGAATCTGAAGTTGTTTTATGGACTTTTTTAAAATCTGAAAAAAAAGAAAAAAAATCTTTTTTTTTAAATTTTTACCATTTATTACCATGTGATAGCTCAAAATATTATAATGTATAGTCTTCTGGTTTCTGATGTTCACCAGGGAGCAGGAGGCCCGTATCATATAGTGTGCAACTGAGAACACAGAGAACTAATCCCAAAATGTGCAGCAGGTGAGGCAGTTGTAAAACCAGTTATGACAATGAGGAACCAGAATCAGGAAGCAAGATGTAAATTAAACAAAAAACACAAGTAAATAATCTTAGCAAAATAAAATAAAAAAACAGAAAAATCCCCAAAGGACAAGTCTAAACACCAAGACTGCAATACAACAAGATCCACAAAACACAACTAGGGTCAACTGACTCTTTGCTAAACCCCTCACCCAGTACTGTTCCTATGCCTAACAAGCTTTCTACTATGCTATTTTCCCTCTAAAAACCCTTGGATTTCCCAGTGATTTTGGTTATCGATATCCCAAAAGATATTTCAAATTTGTGGAGTAATAATTTTGAAATATTAGAGAAAAGTAAAGAGAAATTACAGCAATATACTTTTGAGAAATAAATTTTGGTGGTGACACAAGCAACACAAAGGCTTCCCATCATTAAAAAAACTTAGCCACCCCATGCCTCAACTCATATATGGAAAAAGCTTATAAAGGAACAACAATGTTCTTGAAGTGTAGGGTAAGTCAATATATTGATTTTAAAAAATTTTAATGTATCTTTAAGGATTTTGTATCTGTTTGAACGTTGAATGTTTGGCAACCAGCATTTCTTACTAGTGTTTTATTTGTTTTGCCTCAAGCAGTTCACAACTATGGTACCTAATTCAGACTCCCCACAAACCTGAAGCGCCACACGTAAGCATTCGTGTCACTCTTTGTCTGCACAACCGATCACCTGTAGTATTCTATTTCAGGACATCAATGACACCCAAACCGCCACCTTAACATAACCATGCCAGCACATTGAGGCCAAAATGTACACCACTTGAGTTAAAATACTTGCTTGGCACCACAGACTCAGTGTGCTGTAGCTCTGGCAGCACAGTGCTATATAGTGGTGCAGAGAAAAGAAACCACTGGCCACACTAGGAAACAATGCTATAGAGTCAGGAAGTTTTAAAACCAGTCAAGGCTGAGACTGATGTCAAAACCTGTGTAACTATAAGTGTTTAAAATAATTCCTTTATTCTATATGCTGTTGATTATCCAACTCCTTCTGTATTTTTTTTTTTTCTTAGATTGATGGAATTTACCTTTGGATCCAAACAATAACCCAACAAATTGTGTTTGTTTTATCAGAAAATGTTTCTATATTGCTGCAAACAACACATCAGAAAAGCAATCTCAGTATCATTCCTACACAGAATGCGGACATCATTAAATGCCAAACCTCTTTTATGCCATAAACCTTTGCTGGGTTAATCAGGGAGTCTTTGTGATTGGGGGCCTGTTTATTACAGACCAAGCAAAGCACAACTAACAACCGCTTTTCTCCTCCCCTCCCATTCATTATAGATCAACCTAACCAACCTCCCCCCACTCCTGCCGACACAGCTTCATTACTCCCTCATTTACAGCTTGTCTGATCTGCTGACTCTTCTTTTTTACTGGATGGCTAAAGGCCCTCCTGGTGCCGCTGTTTCAAACCCCATCAATGTTTTTCCTTTCATTGTGTCTTCCCATCCCTTGGCCCTCTTGCATTTTCCATTCTCATTTTCACCGTCAAATGATTTAACCCTTTCATTCTGGCAGCTGTCCTTATTGATGGTAAATGATGGAGTACTGTGTGTTGATTAACTTTTAGTGCAAGTGTTATCCATTTCTGGGTCACTGAGCTGCAGGACCCGAGTTGCTAAAGAGTTGTTAGCTCAACATATGGAGTGCTCGTATGTGTCAGCTATGTCAGCATTTGCACAGACTTCAAGCAACATTTTCTTCCCCCATAAATGTTTATGTAAAAAAAGAATCATAAAAAAGACAGCAAATATCTATTTGACCGACATTTTCAGACCATTCTGTTTGTTGTTTATTCAGCCTGAATGCTAAATCAAGTTTAATTTTCACTAAATTAAGGCAGCTGGTGGGAGTGTGCATCCTAACCATATGTAGATTAGCATCAGTTTGTCAGGATGGTTATGTAACTCATTTAAATTCATGTCATTTCCATGACAATTTAAATAAATAGTTTTTCAGGCTATTAGGGAGTAGGAGAACACAGATGTAGCTGTACACAATATTATTTTTCATTTAGTGAAAAAATTTTAAGACCATGTATCAAAGACACTGTATATTGATTTAACTTATTTAAATTTTTATTTTGTAGAAAGAGGGATGCTAAGATAGAGAGTTGAAAAAGTAACTCTTTAAACAATTCATCACACAAACTGCTTATTTTCAGTGTGTGTCTCAACAAAGGCTTTTAAGTTAGATAAATAAATACATAAATTTATACCAGGCTGCTGTAACTCAGAAGGAAAAGTAGTCGACTACAAACCTTAAAGTAAGTCAGTCAATGGATCAATGCCAACCTTCTCCTCAGTCCATTCCAACATGTCCTTGGGCAAGAAACTGAACCCAAGGTTGTCTCCACACAAGGTATGAATAAATGTGATAGGTTAAAAGCAAACAAATGTTGTTTGAACGCTGTAAAAGCACGTTGAGTTATCAACATATAGCGAGTAGAATCCTATGCAATACAGTCCAGTAACCTAATAAATCAATAATAAAATCAAACTGTTAAATTAGGATATTATGATTATGGCCCAAAATAGAATCTGATTATTTTATCTATGTTTACCCTTGTTTTCACACGCATGTAATGGTGTATTTCTGTTAGCATACAAGTTTTTTAATTTTTTGTTTTTCACTTATTTGCCTAAATTCAGTGTTTGCAGAGTAGAGAAATACACAGTGAGCGCTGAAGTGACAATGATAATTGTAGTCTGTAATGTGGCAGCAGAGGGGAGTTCAGCTTTCAGAGAAAATTGAAACAACCATGCTGAGTCATCTGGTAGAAGCAAAAACACAAAACCTAACAACAATTGCCTCTGGCAGCTGTTTGCTGGTGCGTTTGATTATCACAAACCGACATTCACTTCGCAGTAAGTCCTGGCAGACTAGTCAGGCTTTGAGTTAAACTGAGTTTTTTTCAGTAAATAAATAGCTCATGTTGCAGCTGCAAGGTGGTGTGGTGGTTAGTACTGCAGTCTCACAGCAAGAAGGTCGTTGGTTTCAGCCTCAGCTTGGACAGCAGCCTTTCTGTTTAGCGTTGGCATGTTAGTTTGGGTCTCTCCGTTGGTTTCCAGCTGGGCAGAAAATAAAAGCATGCAGGTGTTAGGATGTGGTGTTTTGGATTGGTTCATGTTTTATTTTGTGAAGTTTCCTGTTTTGGTTTGGTTCGTTAGTTCACCTGTGGTTAATTAGGTTACTGTGTTCACCTGTTTTGAGTTTTGTTTGCATGGACACAGAGAATACATCTGATGAAGATCACAACCCTCCAAGTAGCAAGAGATGCAAGTGACTGCACCATCAGAACCCACAAAGACAGCAAAAGATGGCAGTGTGTGGGTCCAGCAAAAAAATTGAGGACTTCACTTTCCAAGCATGCAGGAACCATTCAAGGGTGCTGGAGGACCAACTGAGTTTGAAACATGAAAATTAACAAGTCGCCTTCAAATTGTCCTCTGTTTGTTAGGAAATCAGCATGCTGATGACCATCACAGACTGCACAGTCAAAAAGGGCTGCAGAATCAATGACTGCTGGAACCTGAGTGTTTATGAACTGATGGCATTCATTGCTGTTATATTTATAAAGGCAGCCCACGGATTTATTGGTGCCATGCGTGACGTGTGGTCCAAAGACTTTGTCATTCAAGAAATAAAAGCCACAATGTTGTGAGACCGCTTTAGAGATATAATGAGACATTAGCACATCTATAACAAGAACACTAATGAAGATCGTGTGAAAATTTTGCTGCAAAACCTGAATTTGGCAGGCCTTCAAATGTTAAAGGGGCCATATTATGCAGAACAGACCTTTATGAGTTTTTAACCTTCTATAAGTGTTAATTGTACCTTAAATCGATCCCAGGAGAAGTTTTATTTTTCACCTATGATTTTTTGTTGTTTAACCACTTTAAAAAGAAGAGTGCAGCTTAAGCAGAGCAAACGGCTGACTCCACCTCGCGGCACGATGGGGACTACCCACTCCACTACATGAAAACTTTATCACGCCATCTCCTCCAGGATGTGTGCATGTTTCTGTGCTGTCGTTAACACACATGCTCCCTGCACCGCAACTACACGTGGGGCCATACTAGCTGCTCAGTGCTGGCGGAGCAGAGGAGCAGCAGAGACACAGACCAAGCAGAGAAATGCAGACCCAGGCTTTCACAGTTCCAACTAGAAATCTCTCAGCAACAAATTAATGGTATGGAAAAATATAGTATGTTTAAAAAGGCATAATATTATCATAGATGTGTATAGGATAGACTGTGAGACGGTAAATATAGCATAATATGGCCTCTTTAAAGTCCTGAGTTTCTTCTATCAGTGCTGGATCATTAATTTGTTATGCATTGTAGTTAGTCTTTGGAGTCTGTTAAGATTAGCTTTCAGGCTCTGGTTGGAATAAATAATTAAGTTAATCAGACTTCCTGCCCCCTTGCTGCCTCCTGCATTTGGGTTCAGATCCCCTCATCCACATCACCTTTCCCCCAATCTATAACATAAGGCAGGTTGCAGACAGAAGAATAATAGAATTTTAAAATGAACTTTAACAGAAGCTGCAGGAACAAGCTGAGGTAAAAAATAAATAAATAAAAAACAAACAAGCAAAACTTTAAGGGTGGATGAAGAGTATTGGGGAAACATTAATTAGATCCACACAACAACAAACTAATATAAATAATCTCATTTAAAGCTAATGAACACAGAGCAAAGCAGACCTGAATGAAGAAGCCTGAATGGAAAGGAGAGACAGGTAAGGTTTTGGGCTGCATGGCAATCAGGCAAGGGACAGGTGAAACTAACAACAAGGATGGAAGAAACCATGAAAAGGATGGAAAAGAAACATAAAGGGAGAAGGTAATAACATTGGATACACACTGCAAGTAAGATTTATATCATTTTTGTCCCCTTGTCTCCTAACTCCTCCATCCTTGTGCTTATGGCCAGGAAATTGATCTCTGCAGCAAATTTTGAAGGATATTTCAAATTCGAACAAGGTCCTTAAATGAGCAAGGAGGGTTGGCTGGAGGGGCCATAGATATGGATGTGCAGTTGTGTTCTTGCAGAAGTCTTTTATTAGGCATTTGAAAAGGAGATGGGACATTTATCCCCCATAGTCATCTAAATTAGAAATGAATATAGTTAAAACAGGTTTGTTAACTGACACCTGGTCAACGTCTTGATTGTGTGTTGAAAGAAAACCTAAGAAAAAATGATTAGGGGATTCATTTATAAAACTTTGCGCAGGATCACTTCTAGAATTGTGCTAGTTGGTACGCCAAAGTAAAAGTCTGATCAAAAAAACATTGCATACGCACATCACAACCTTGATGAAAAGGTTGCTCTGGTGATTTTGGCTCACTTCCCCGCCCCTACACACCCACTTTCTACTTACACAGTCAATGCAGAGCAGCTTATAAATATGTCAACATATGAATTAACAAGTGTCTGTGGCATTGTACAGTGAATCAGGCCAACTGAAAGGTGCGTAAACAGGTGCGTAAACTTCTCAGAGACTAAAATCGAGGCGCTCGTTAGTGAGGTGGAGACACATAAGGCGATCTTGTTTGGGTCATAGTATTGACGTAACAAACAAGAGGAAGGCTGCCATGCAGGTTTGTCAAGATCATATCCACGTCTCAAATTACTTGTACGTTAATGGAATTAATGTTTTTATGCTCACATAAACAACATCATTCTCACTTGAAGCATTTCTAGCAAGATAAATGCAGTCAATCACACCAGTTACGTTTGGGAAGCCGGACATTGCATTTTGATGTTGGCCTGTTCTCCCACGGTGTCGGGAAACCTTACGTCATTTTAATGATACCGTCCAAAACATCCAGTAACCGCCGAGTCCGGCGCTTTAACTCTGGACCCACTTCCATACATAACTGTGTGAACAAATCGGTTTATCGGTCAGTCATCATCATTGGCCCGGAAATCCTCATGATTACCGGAAGTATCTTCATCTTCATCCTACAATATTGTTCAAGAAATGTGCAAGCACATCCATTGTGACACATTATGACCGTGTGACTTTACACTTGTGGCCATATTTATGTACCTACTCATTAATTACTGGAAATGCTGGACAACATCTCACAATTAATGCACCAATAAGCACCATGACGTTTTAAGTATGAACATACTGTGCTCGGATGTTTAAATGCATATTTATGGAATAACTAACATTTTTGGGCATGTATATAATAATCTGTGTTTCTGTGTTTTTGATCACAATAACACAAAGTCTAGTGTGAATGATAACAAACATATGTTTAATGCCTGAAATGTATTATCTTTTAGCTGCATTCTTCTGCATCTAGTTTATTTTTATAAACCCCAAAGTTTGCGTAGTAACATTCCTACGCAAATCTCAGGCCTGTTTTTTGCATAAGTAATCTTTATAAATGAGGACCATGATTTGTGATGTGAAAAGAAAAGCTATACAAAACTGGGCGGGGGGGATCTGCTTCAACATCTCTATGGCTGCTTACCTTGTCATTTATTTTCACTTGCTTGATTAAAAAAAAACCCAGCAGCTTAACAAATAAATCTCAGATTGGATCAAAATCATTTGCATGGTTTTACTCTTGATGTTCCTCTTCAAATAATATCTTTAAATATTCCCAATGAGTTTCCAATGAAAGTGAAACACTGGTGTTGTAAGAGCTTATTTGTGCTTCACGATTGCTAATGCCTACAGAAGTATAATCAGTGTGCGAGAAGAAGCAGAGCTGCTGTCAAGCAAGGAGGTTGAAGGAAACTTTACCTCTATTACATTTCTCAGCTCTACCTAATTATTCCTTTGGGTTTCAGGGGTGGCTGGACAGTGTTTTTTAAGAAGGTAGTTCTCAGGGGAGTCATTTCTCTCATGCCTTACCTAATTAAGGTATTAACAAAATGTAATAAACTCTTGCCAGGGGACACTTCAAAGAAAAGCATTGCTCATTATGTCACCTACTAAATCAAATTGTTGTTTAATGTGAGCATAATGTAGTTGATATACAGGATGAATATATTTTATCACATAAACCAGGGGATAATATTTTGTTGCTCACTTTCCAGTTTGGACTACACCCTCAGGATTATTTCAGAAAATAGTATAATAGGCAAGAATAGAGGAAAGCACTTATATCTGATGTGATAAGTACAACTCAGTATGTTTTGTGGCTCTGAAATGGTGTGAAAATCACTGGAGAACTTAAAATGTAATATTTAAAACTGAATACAACCAGAGTAAGCCAACATTAGTTTCACTGTAATTCCTAATGCTACTTAGAATAGGAAAAAGACTTCAGCAGTCCACACAGTCTAGCAAATAAGCCATTAATGGGGAGTCTGTGGGCATCACGTGATCTAACTTGTAGTCTTTTTCACATAATTGGCCATTAAAGTTGCCTGATAAGTTTTTCATTGCATCAGCTGATACTCCCAACACTATCATGTTGTATACATGGGTTTAAGCCTAAGTGAGAATATTTTAAGCTTGCTTATATATTTACACAATTAGTAAAACTGCTTAAAATGTTAGAAAAGTTTGTTTAGAATATAAATGCAAAATAAATAAAATCAAATTGCTTCGTGATTAAATTGTTATCTAATAGTTCTGATTCTTGCTTTGAAAATGTTGTTATTATGGTCCTGAAAATGTCTTTTCAATTAGAACTTTTCAATGTTTTAATTCTCTTTAGCTCAGCAAATAGTCCTTTTCTGTTTTCTCAAAGCTTTTATGAACTGCAGACTAAACAGAATGCAACAATTCTAGTCCTGATTATAGCTTGAGGGAGGTCAAACTTAATAGCATCTCTAAACTCCTTCTCTCTGGTTTAATTTCCAAAATATACTGTTCTTTTTACACACATTTCTGCTCAGAGGACAAAACATCTCTGTCTTTTTACAGTGCTAGGCATTTTAGTTATCCCCTTGGCCAAGATTTTCCACTTTTTTAAAGCAGGGTTTAGTCTTTAAGTCCTCATCCCCTGAAGAAAGATCCGAAAGAGGGCATCTGAACCTGCTGACAGTTTCACACAGGTTCAAGTTATACTATGTCAGCATGTTATTTACACAAAGACATACATCTGATGAGGTCAGCTTGAACTACCCTTCAAATACCACTGCAGTATTTTAATCACCTTTGCTCCCTTTTCATTTGTTCCTTTGAAAATTGACTTGAAATTTATGTCTTACTTCCCAGATTAGTGTAGAAATGAGCCAGGGAGTGTGACACTGGAAATGTTATGATGTGGTTTTGTGTTGGTTTCCTGTTTTATTTTGTGGAGTTTTCTGTTTTGCTTTTGTTCATTAGTTCGTCTGGGTTTAATTAGGATATCATGTTCACCTGTTTTGGCTTTTTGGTTCATTGTATTTAAGGGCCTCATTTTCTGTTGTCAAGTTGTGGAATCGTTAGCTATCATTTGTTAGTAGTTAGAGTCCAGTCCAGTCCGGTCTAGTCTAGTCCTCCATGTAAGCCCGTGGAATAAACCTACGTTTTTTTTTTCCTGTACTCCTGCTTCCTCCTGCTTGCCTGTTCATGAATTTGGGTCCTCATCTCCGTACCACACTACCACAACCTCTAAGCCACAACAGGGAGTGTGTTTCTTATAATCCAATCGTTTGACGATTATCCACCATTACTTTTCACAAAGTGTATTATTTATGGTCGCCAATAGAAATCATTATCCTTCATCTATTTGCCAACAAAGTGGTAAGTCATTCATGGTGTCATGCTTTAAATGGATACAAACACTTTTACAAGCAGTTTGAAGCAAGTATCTCCTAATCTTTTTTTAAACAACACAATAGTGAACCTTATCTTCAGTTATTTGCAAATAGCTACAGATTAATGCCCCTTTAATTAAACCCAAAGCAGCTTGTGTGTTAATGCAGTTTGATAGCCTTGCAAGTCTCAGGTCGAGGTCACTGCTACAAGCCAAACAATGTGTTTCTGCCCCTAAGGTCGGTAATTACACACAGGGCAAACGGGACTGTGGAGCCCACAGAAGCCCGGAAATGACAAAGTATTTAACCATAACCCAGTATTGCCTCCCACTTCTTTCAAAATGACTTATAGGGATCGGGGTGATATCACAATTAACCGTAAATCAGCTGGTCATCATGTGGTGTCTATAAGAATGATACATGTATCACCTGGTATAGCTATTATTTTATTTATTGGTTCTGTTCTGCGGAAACTTCAGCTTTTAAAAATTCCTTAAACACTAAAGGCATCCACTCCAAAGAGCGAAACATTTTCTCCTCCCCCTCCTCCCCCTCTGTCCCTCTCCTATTTGAACAGAGATCCCTCGCAGCACCCTTTTGTTCAGTAGCGCTCAGCTGCTGGAGAGGTGAGCCGCACTCCGCCTGGCGCTCCTCCACACATCACGGCTTCATCCAGCCGTCTCCAAAACACGCAAAGTCCGTTTCCAGCTCCGGGCTTATCCCGCGCGACTTATCACGGTCTTTTTTTTTTGGTCTCTGTCTCTCTGTTTGATTCCCACAACTGCCTCATTTTCATCCCCACTCGCGGGGGCTTTTTACGCGTCTTTAGATGGTACAGCTCCCCCCTCTGTGGAGATCCCACCTGCACAGCATCACAACAGCGCTCCTGTAAAGCTGCAGCATCGCGCTACGTTCTTCTGGACTGGACCTAACTCCATTCAAAAGGTGAAGGCGAATTGTTTTAGCCCTTCTCTCTCTCTCTCCCTCCCTCTCGCTTTCCGGTGTGTGTTTTCCCGCTTTCTCTCCTTTGCTTCCTTAGTGTTGGTATCTCAGGTTAGGGTCAGTGAAGTGTTGGTTTAGCCCTACATTCACGATGGGTGTTTTATACATTCTGCTCACTGTGCTATCTTCTAACACAGCAAAATGGACTTGAGCTTGACAAAGACAAAGATCTGTGGCTAAGATTAGAATTACAGGTGCATGCCACTACAAAAGTGCATGTTAGAGGGATTTACTGACAAAAAACGCTGCAAGGTTACTGCTGTCATCTTTCTGATTGATTTATTCTTTATTTGGGTGCATTTTTCATCATATATCTAAGTTTTATATGGGTTCTGATCTTGTAAAAGTAAATGACTGATTCAAAGACAAAGAAGTGCTCTTGGCTTATTCTGTCTCTTTGCTTCATTATAAACCATCTGCTGATAAATATAATGGAAGCATCATTCCTATTTTTTGGTTTTACTTTCAGAAGTGTTAAATCAGTTAAAACATGTTAAACACTATAAGGAGTTGTGTTAAATTTGGACCTGATGAATCTATTTGTTTAATTGGTAAAGCTTCATAGGAAGAAGGCGGTTTTGGATTAAGGGAATGTCAACATCCCAGGCAAAGCTGTCAGTCCTGTCAGCGCAGTAAAAGGGTTAACCTGAAACATAATCTTGGATTGCGGTTACGCTCTGCCAACTGGGTCAGTACATGATATCAGTCAGAAAAAAAACTTTTCCGTCTTTACATCACAAAGTGAAAAGGTCTGAGTACCTCATGCTCGCCACAGTCATGCGCTGGCACCATGACATGGCTATTAGTTGGTTATCTCACAGTGAGGCATTTTGTCAAGGAAGGAAAAGAAAGCGGTGTCGGGCTGCGCTTTACCTCTGCTTTCATTTTAACAAGAGCGAGGCAGCATTTCAGATACAGTGTGGCAGTTAGCGAAGGAGGGGAGTTGCTCATGACCCCATGGGAAATTAAGCAGAGATCCAGCAAGCAGTTTGTGAAATGGTAACTAGTTTCCTTTTTACCTCCCAATCGTTTTTGTTCAACCTGTCTGGTACCCAATATTTGTCTCCAATATTTACACACACTCAGGCACACCAGCAACCTCTCGGGAGTTGGTGCAAGTTGTCCCTGGCAGAATTGATCTTGCACTTATTTCGCTTTTATATTTTATTCCTCTCAAATTGATCCCACAGGTATATTCTACTGTATATGTATTCTTTGCATTGGGAGAGAAGTCCAGCAAAGCCATTAAAGGAAACATAGATCTTCTGACTGACTTTAAACAAAATATTCTTGTTAACTAGTTCACATTTGCTCCTCTTGCTTGATTAACACGTTGCCCAAAATTCAATTTATCTTTCAGACTTTTTCCTGCCTCTTGAGTCTTCCTTCCTCATTTTTTTTACGTTTCTACATATTGCAGAGGATTTTTAGGTTTATGTTTTAGTCTCTTTCTTTCCCATGTCTCGCCATGTTTGGACTCTCATTCATCACTATTTCACTGGATCACAGTCTCCGCCGCTATTATCATTGTTCTCAGAAGAGGTGTTCTTTTCCGTGCTATTGCCAGTTCACTGCTCCCATTTTCTGTGTGATGAGGCATTACAATGGAGGAACAATATTCCTTCAGAGAGAGGTTCACCGCTTCTTAGTGGCTTAGCTCCAAGTGTGGTCAAGGCCAAAAGCGGCATAGAAATGTTGTCATCACATCTCAGGAATATGGAAGAAAAGGGGTAAAAGAGACAGGATTGAGAAGTGGTAAAGGAGGGAAAAAGCTTGAGGCAGTTTGACAGTATTATCTGCTCTTTGCATGAGGTTGCGTTGTCACATATTTCAATAATGTGTCTTTTCTGGCTGGCTGCACTCAGCTTAGTGCAGACACTTGTAACAGAAGATGTAAATTGGCGAGAATTCAATTGTTGTCTTGAGTTGCATCCAAGCAAATGAAAAGGATGCTGGGTTTTTACAGAGATTTTACAAATACAAGCCATTAATGTTTCTACAATGAACCTCCTGCCATGCTTAAAGCAAACAAAGCTGCCCCTGGCATGGAATTGAGTGAAAAATAAGAGCAGTCAAGCAACTGCACATATCAGAAAAGAGGATCTCTTGGCTTGGTATTGGCTGTTTGACTACTAAAAGCCTCCAGCATGAAAACCTATAGTTGGAAGAGTATGGCACTATAAGACAGCTATGTTCCTATTGTAGCCCTCAGCTGGCAGTATTTGTTGCAGTTCTACAGTGGGAAACGTATATCTATCATAAGTTGTGATTTTCTTGAACATCTTAGCTGGAAGGCTCTGGTTGTAGGCTTATTGGATACAAGTGGATGCAGGGTTATTGTCCGTGGCAGTGGACGGATGAGGGGGGAGGGGGATACAAGAGGAGTCATACAAAGAGGGACTAATTTACAGACTTGATAACTCTGATCCAATTAGGCACTGAAAACCCAAGCGGTAGCCTGTACACTCATTTTATTCTGCCTGTAAATGACTACGGCAGTGTCTGATTTCGCCTGTCTCTTTAGGGTTTGTGTGTGTTTCCTGAGTATACATGACCATAGATCACATTTTCAGTGCAATCTACTTGTCATGGCCCTTCCCCAGTCTAAGAGTTGTTTCAGCACCTTAACGAAGGCCGTACCTTTGCTCACCAGGCCACGTCCGTCTGTTTGACTGACAGCTATGCGTCCATTCACTGCACCGACCCGATGCGACCGAGCAGATGGAACAGAACCTAAATGGGGTGCTGCTAGCTTTGCCTTGGCGACTGATATAACAGTCTGGCATTCGCCATGGTGAACTGGCCATTGCACGTAGGGCTAAGCAAATGAGCAGCGCAGCTGGGCCATCATGGTCAGAGGCTGAGCAGACAAAGCCCAGGAGGCACAGAGGCAGAAAAAGAGGTAGCTTACCAGAGTCCCTCCTGACGCAGCTCATTAATATTCATCAGTCACCCCTCCACCCCCAAACCAAGCTCCTCATCCCTCTCGCTCCATATGTATTATTCAAAAGAAGCATTTTCCCAGTTAAATACTATAAATAAATAATGACATCTGGTAACAGTTTTTGTCTGCTGAATTAATGACAGGAGCAGAGTCGAGTATCTTTCAGTGATTTGGGTAGAAGAGGTGTTGAAGTAGATTTCTGCTCAGCTACCTTTTCTCTCCTTCTTCTTTGTCTAGTTGGATAAAGCCTCCTTTGTTAATGTCAGTTGGCGTGCCAGTGGAACCCGATTGCATCTCTATCACTCACCTCCTACGGCACTCCAGAGGAGAAGTAAATACGATGTAGCTGTTTATAAAACCATTATGTCTGTGTTTTCCTGTCTTAGCTAATCCTTAGAAAACAAAACCTCCTCATGTGGTTTCAGCACTGGACAGCTCCTGAAGAATGGTTTATTCTGCCGGTCTAGTTGTTTTCCTCTACGTGAAGTTATATTTGTCTTCTTATTCAATGCAAGAAAATATACAATATGAAAAGTTTTGTAAGGAAACAATATACATTTGATAATAATTCACTTCACATGGACAGCAACAAATATGTGGTGAGTGAAAAGTTTTGAGATAAAACATTCTGACAGAATATATCGAAAATAACTTGACATTATTGAAATAATATATTTATTGGAAAAAAATCTCAAAACAAAAATTTTCAATCAAATATACACTCACCGGCCACTTTATTAGGTACACCATGCTAGTAACGGGTTGGACCCCCTTTTGCCTTCAGAACTG
>JBAMHX010000016.1:20778642-20792115 GCA_037177515.1 Pseudomugil tenellus
GCTGTATGCTCTTTGTGTGCTCTTAATCTGGGGATTTTCTTGGCTTCCGTGTGCAATCTAGCAGCAGTCTACTCTATGTCCAAGCAGCGCCAGCTTTTTCCCAAAGCCAGGAATTCATGTTGCTTCTCTTGTCACTGGCAAGGATTCAAGAGTCAACGCCTCAGGCGTCATGTGGCCTCTTCTTGTATCGGCCATCAGATAAATGAGGTGTTTGCTTTTCTTTGGTGAAGTCGTAGCTTAAAAAGGTCAGAGTGGCTTTCCTGGGGAGAATGAGTTCTACTGATCAGGCGCTTGAATCAGCTCCTTCAAGGACCCATAGTTCTGAATGTGTTACGCCATTAACCACAAATCATATATGCTTTAGGTTACTGCTCACTAAAGTGGGCTCTTTCCTTCACTTTACTTCCACTCAGCAACAGGTTTACCTGCAGTACAAGATAGAAACAACCACAGATCTATAAACTTTGTTGACTTAAAATGTAAATACACCACCTGATTTTTGAGTAACTTCACCCAACACTAAATGTTTAAAAAGGCCAGAGACCTCAGCTCTGGTGGAAGAAGAAGGTGGTCCTGAATCAGTCATTTGCAGCCGCGCTCCGGCAGCCTCTGGCTCCCTGCAGGAGGTGCTGCTGCTACTGGCTGTAATGTTTTGAGCTGCTGTCTGGCTCTGGATGAGAACCACCTGGGAAAAATCTGGTGTTACATTTGAACTAAAACTTTTACATCAAAAGCACAAAACTATCCGATCACAGCCATACTTGCCAGAAGCTCCGTAAAAGTCTGAAACTAGTGAATATGGATTAGATAACAAGCTCACATCCAACTATATGCGTTGCTGGGTTTGGTTTCTATGTCTGCAAGGTGAGGATCTGCCGTTGAGAGCTAGAGGCTGCGAGTTAATTTAAATGAGCTTGTAATGTAGAGGAGCACCAAATTTACCTTTAAATCATGAAAAACAAAACCTTGTTTACACAGTGGAGGACGTTTTGAGTCATTTTTGACACACAATATCCCAGTTTTTACAGATTAAAAAATGACTCATTTTAAAAACTCTTGGATTTTTTCACACTTTAATATGTTGTCTACAACTAAAATAAAACCACATGTTTGAATGCACTACTCCTTTTTTGTGGTAATGCTGCCGTATGTTCAATCTTTTTAGCTGCATCTATAAAGAACATTTGTAGCTGTCTTAGAAGAAATGTAACAAACCTGAATGCTCTTACCTTCATCACATGCAGGCATAAAAACATGATTTCCACATTTTGTTCTCCAAATTTCAATGTAACAGATTATTTAAGGTCCAATTTAGACAGCACTTATTCCTGTCAAAGTGTTTCGATTTAATGCTTGCTTCGCTGGTTGGTGATTTTAAGCCTGTCAGGACCATGAATGTGATCATTTATTCTCTCCCTACCCAGTAATAATACAGCTAAAGTGGACTTTGTGTGCTGGCGAACCAGTGCTCCTGTAATTTAAGTCTTGTCCAAAAGAATGGGTTTTTATTTTAGGGTATTTTATTTTTTATCCACTGCAGGATTGCTTGCTTCTTTTGCAACCTGACTGCTTCATAGAATATAATACTGTATAATCTGATGCTAATGATTAATCCAACCTTTAAACTTGTGATGTTTCTTTTGGGAGGGATGCTTTTCATGTAGAAGTATTCTCTTGGTTCTTTATGCTTTATCAACTCTGCACTTGTCCACTTGCAAGAGGTCAATATTTTCTTTGCTTCTGATTCATCTTCCAGCTGAGCATTTAGTTAACACTTTGCTCAACCTTTTTGCGGGGATGTGAGTTATGAATTAGGGCTAGCTGTTTGCTTTTATTCCCACACTAAACATTGTTTGAGTTAAATTAGCTCTGCCATCATTTTCCCTCCTTAGAGGAGAGGTACAACAGAGCAAAAGAGAGGTTAGAAGAAAATAAAAACCAGTCACACAGTCACACACTGCTTAAATTCATGAAGGTCACGGTCTGGCTCACAGCTTTTTTATAGCTCGAACAAAGAACTTTTTGTCTGCTCTGTTTGTAGCTTTGCCGCCTTGCTGGACTATGATTTTCCTAAGGTATAATTTACATATCTGAGCTTGGATGCAGTTTATGCTTTTGTGTTCATTGTCATTAATTATAAAATGCTGTTGTAAGCAGCAAATAAAATAAAAACAAGGATGTCATGAGGTGATGTTGTTAACATCCGCCCTAATTATTTAGTTTGAGATACTTTCATCACAGAATTAAGTCTTCTGAATCTACATGTGTACAAATGTTGTAGACAAAAGCTTTTCATATTTCAGTAAGTCATTGAAGGGATTGAGTAAAGATTGAACCATTAAAATAATTCAATTCCATCTGTCTCCTTTCCAAATTCTCAGCTACATTGAAACCATGTAATATGTCCAAAAGAGTACTTGTTTTAGCTTCTGTGGATACTCTTCGACACAAAAGCTTGCACTCTCTTTTTGCACTGACCTCACCTCAGACAAGAGGGATTTTGTGTGCCCCGCAGCATGGCTTCTTCTGCTGTTAGCAGATAGCATGGGCTCTTCAGGCTGTCAGAATAATTTACATATAACATACTTTTTAGTTTGGAAATGTCCAGTTCAAATCTGAAAGACCTCATTCTTGTAAAAAGTATATCTCTAGTAGATGAAAACAAGTTTGGCAATTTGCATTTGGTGAAAGATCAAATAGAAAAGTACCCAGTAGACTCCTGAGCCCAGGGCGACTGTCTCAAATTGATTTCATATGCTTTCAAATGAGAGCTTAAAGGAATAGTGCAACTTTTTTTCTTTTTAATTTAGCTGTTGGCTAAATAGATATGATGCTTCATTTCATATTCATCTTTCATTTTATTTGATATTCACTTAAATGTTTTTTTCAAGTACATATGAAGCAAAAGCAATTCTCCAGTTTGCTAACTGTAACATTTAGACACATTATAAAACTAATGTTCTGATCCCGTATATACGTATATGACAAGACGTGTTATACTTTTGGAAAGGACCAGGTTGTTCCTGCATTTGGTGTAAATTTGAGTCGGAAATAATAAAGAGATCACTTCTGACATTAAACCAGAAAATTAGGGATGCATTCGGGATAAGTACAGTAAAAATCTATTAAATTAATATATTTACTGATTTATATAATAAATCAGTAAAATAATATATTAAATTCTTGGGTTTACAATAATGACCCGTTACTGGAAAGTTCTTATTGTATTACCAGTTACTTAACAAATTTTCAACTTGAGCAAAATGTTCTTTTTCATTATCTTTTGTGCAGGTCTGTTCTTCACATTGATGTTATTAAACAGAGAGCTAGAAGGAGAGAAAAACATTCAGGAACTCATAATTAAACCATAATTCAATTATTATCAAGTATCTGCTACATTTAAAATATGTTTATATTTAGTCATGTAGCCATTTAGCTTTAATACAAAGTTAGGTGGGAAAACGCGAGTCTGTAATACAATAAAAGTTATTGGTCTATACATTGAGAAATGGACTTGTTTAAATAAAAAAAATAAGTGGCTGCTGCAGACCAACATTTGTTCATTTTTTTTGCACTGTTGCCTCAAATGTAGTTTGTCCAGGCAGCTTGTTATTTCTCCGATTCTGGGAGTTTATGTAGAGACACCATTCCCATGCAGCTCGCCTCAGTTTCTACTGCTTTCTGTCGGCATGGACTGCAGCTGTCTGCTGAAGACAGGGAGGGAGGGAGCAGTGGTGCTCGGGTGGAGGGTGGGGGGATGGACACAACATCACACCAACAAGGGGAGAAACAAATTTTCTTTGAAGGTCATAAAAGATTAGATTTTCTAATGAGCTTTTTAAACAATTTCAAAATAAGATAAACCGTTAGCACATCTGGCAGTTAGAAAAGGTATTTTTGCAATTTTCCCTTTAAGTAAAACAAATTGCTATAACCATGGTAGCCTGTTCCAGCTTTTACCAGGCGACAGAGTGCACTTTGGACAGGTCGTCAATCTATCGATATGTAAAACTTATGTAATGCACGCTTTGCTTCTTACTTTAATATCATTGCTTTCTCATTAAAGATATAAAAGAAAAGTAAGAAATAAAATTTGAATTTTTTATTTATTTATTTTTTAAATAAATCTTTGAAATGATACATTGTCATCCAAATTCCTTTTTTTAAACACCTCATGGGATTATAAATTATGTTTTGGACCAAGTCATGCAAGTCAACACTGAGTACATCATTACATATAAAATGAAATTGCAGTGGTTGTGTGTCTCTAAGATATTTGCCATCTGTCTGTTTAAATGCAGTTGAAATAAGACCCACCATTTGATGCAAAGCACCATCTCAGTATTGCAACTCATGCCCGCACCACAGTGGTAACGCAGATGGACAACCAAGTTGGCTGTGTGTGGTCATGATGAGACGTGTAATTATCCAAAGCAGACTGGCAAACTGCTGCAGGTGCGTGAGAGATGAAGGGAAATGAGCCAGAAGAGGTCAGCTCAAAGCCGGGGAGGCGTTTTTGTGCCATGTCAGATTCAAGGTTGAACTAGTTTTGTGCAATAAAAAAAAAATATTTGCTTGTTTTATCCCCGTCAGGATTCTATGTGTCGATATGTGAATGCTTCTCACTACTTGTTCCATTCAGCATATTTCTCACTCAGAGGGGGTATCAGATGCTTTGACCAATGCTGTATTGAAAATAAATTGCACATAGACTTGCAAGACTGCCGTATGAATAAGCCACTTTGTTTGCAATGCTAAGAGTCCAGGTGGAAGAGGTGGAGGCTAACATTACCAATCAGGGTAATTAATTGCTCCAATTTAGTCATTAAGTGTTGAGTTGGAACTGAGAGCTGACACCTGCAAGGTCTCTAAGCAAGAGGGAGAGGGGAAAGGGAGAACAGGGAGGGGACAAAAGTATTGATTGTGTCATGCTAAGAAGAAAATCAAATAAACAGTGAAACTAAATTAATTTGGTCCTGAAATAAGTAATGTTACTGAAGAAAAAGAATATTGATTTATTATGTTGCTCAGCTGTAGCGAATGGGAGTTGAAAGAGTGTATCCATATGTGTTGTGCTCCAGGCATTACTTTACATTTGTTTACACAATTACATTATGTATGTCCTCATGTGGACAATAAATAGGTCTGCATGATATAAATAATTTCAAATGTTGTTTAATCTTAAAAGTTTGGGGTTACCACAGTAACCACAGTAATGCTTATTGCTAAGGTTAGAGACCATAAAATCTCCACAAAATATGTGTAAGTCAATGCAATGCCCTCTGAAATCATCCATACAGAATAGTGTGGGGTTGTGTGAGTCTTCTGACAAGGCCCTGTGGTGAGACCTTCAGTGGGTGTACTTCTGCCAAGACACTCCCAGAGAGAATAAAAGGGATAGTCAGCAAGAGGTTAAAAGAAAGAGAAAGAAAAATCAAAGATAAAGAACAGCAGAAACTTCTTGAACCATAACTATACAAACCTGTAAGATGCTGTCATTTAAGATTATGTTAATGCCAATGAGAAAATTTCATTGTGTTTTAGACAATTATGTATGTGACCTCTAATAAGCATAATTTTATAGGGACTATATTTTTTTTTTAGTACTTGGATGAAAATCTTTTGTTAATCCTTTGACTTATAGATCATACTTTCTTATTTAGTCTTCAATAAAGAAATGAAGGAAGACAGACAATGTTTATGTATTAGGGCTGGGCGATATGAACCAAAGTTCATATCTCGATATTCTCTGCCAAAATCACTATATACGATATATATCTTGATAGTTTATTTTTTTCTAAATTATTGTCAAGTAACCAGAATTCTAGTTTACATCCTTGCGTGTTAAATACACTCTTAGAAACGATCAGGGCGGCTGTAGCTCAGGTGGAAGACCAGTCGTCTTTCAACCAGAAAGTTGTGAGATCGATTCCAGGCTTCGCCTGACTATATAAGTACAAGTCCATTTATCATCAGCAGCACCTGCTATTAAAGCAGTTAACTAAAATGAAAGCATCTGTATATTAAATAAGATGCTCCCTAAACAAAATAAGTCAAAAATATATTTAAATGACCAAAACAAAAACACAGCTGTGCAAAATGATACTGAGCAAAAATTAAAAACATGTCAGCTTGCTTTTAAAGGTATGTTCCAAACTTATGCCTTAATTATAGTTAAGTTTATTTGGAAAGTGCTGTTAGCTTTTTTATGAGTGAAAATGCAGGTCCTGCTGGTCCACATGTAGGGGGTCAGAGCAAAGTGTGTACTTTCCAGAGTTGGGCAGGCAGACTTTCTCTCACATCTGTGTACATTTAGGTAGTACCTCTGTAGTAAAATAATTCCTGCTATGAAGCAGTTATCTAGGGTAAAGGGTTTTTAGCAACGATGGGGACCATGCTTTAGCGGTGTGACGCGCTACAGCCTCCGTCATGTTGCACCACCTGCTGCTCTTCCGTTCATAAGGGACCATACGAGTCAGCGAGTTCTGCAGAGTGTTCTGTTTTGGAACAGAAGACTGAGGAGACTTTACCTTTTGAGTTGCAGCACGCAGTTTAACACATTGTTTGTATTGTTCTTTATGTTGCTGCTGTAAGTGGTTGAAGAGGTTACTTGTGCTCGAACTTAACATTCCTTCAAAGAGATGCATTCACAACGGCGTACGTCTGCACATTTTCAACTCAAGACATAACCACTATCAATGCTATTAATGGCTACGTAGCATATGTGAGTCAAATTGTATTGGCTTGACACCTGTCACTCACTAAGGCTGTGTCCAAATGTACACTCTATGCCCTAACCCCTCATTCACTACATAGGGCTGCACTACATAGCAGACAATATAGTGCCTTCAATTTTCTGGTGATTCGAACACAAAGCTCACTACATTCTTCCTTTCGCACATCACATGACTGCCAGATGTGGCAACCACAGCGGACTTGAAGGTGACGTTGCAAATCCAATCTAATTTCTTATTTACTTATATTTCACTTTATTCTTTCTTTGTATCATATTGATTCAGTAGAAAAAGGTATAAAAAAGATGCTTTATGGTGTTTTTGTTAAACATTTCTGATGTTTGTATAATTTCTGCCATTGTGAGCTCCGGCGCGCAATGCATTGTGGTCTATATTGACCTGTCTAGTAACCATCAATGCATTGTGGGTAATTTTGAGTGCACTACTTTTTTCCCAAAGTACACTCGGACACCCCTACAAAGTGGCATGACCACTATATAGGGCACTATGTAGGGCTTATGGTGCACATTCGGACACAGCCCATGTAACGTTGCAAAACAACACAGAATAAATATAAACGATTTAATAATTATCTTAGATTATGTATATTATTCGATATCAGTTAATAAGCGCATGTTGTTTTTTTTAAGCACTGCATGACTTTGATGAGTTGACAATATGCGAGCAGTGTGCCATTGTGCAGGCGGCGCAGGTGCGTATTGCGCAGCTTAGAGGGAACAGTGAAGGTATTTTCGGCACTCTCAGCAGAAAACATCTTTCTCTTGTTCATCAGATACTAAGTATCCGAACCACCTTCATATCAACGAGCCACTTTTTTTCTTTTTACCAACAAACTGTTTGTTGATTTTTGCTTTGATTTTTGTTGTGTGAGAGGCATACAGGAAGAAGAGACTCTCGATATGAGCACCATTCCCTCATTTTATATTGCATGTGAAAAAATCTTGATACATGAAAAGGTCTCAGGATATCACCCAGCCCTAGTATGTATGCCCCAAAAGGGAAATAATTATCCAATTTATTATCTAATGTTTACTTACATTTAAATTGATTTAAAAAAAATATTCTCTACCATGTCATAGATTTAATGTAGAAGTATTTTTTTTACACACAAAACAAAGCATTTTCCAACAATCTGTTTTTGTGCTAGTATTAAATGTATTTATTTTCACAAAAAAGAGTAATTGAAAAGGTCTATGCAGAAAAGCAATTGTGAAGCAGTGACTCTAATTAGCATTCTTGCTCACCATTCATTTATGCCTCTGTGATGTTACAGGCTTCTTAGTAGGTAACTAACTGAGTAATCTCTGCAGCCAGTCTGGAGTGCATGCTGCTGATATTTTCCCCTTAGGAACATTTTAACAGTTTAAGGGATGTGGTGCATCTGTGAAAATAGTTTAATCCACACATCTGGAGTCACAGTGTAGCACCTTTTTAAAATCGCTGCTTCTTTACATAATGGGAACATCAAATTAAATTAGGGAAGACCAGACTTGAAGAAGTTTTTCTTCTATAGTCAGGCTTTTTCAGAAAGTTAAATCTTGCATTGACTTAGGCTTGTAACACAGTGAAATGGACTGTGACTGCAAATATACTTCCACGGTTGTGTCAAAACATCCTCAAGAGTTAAGAGCATCTGAGAACATTTATTTTAAAGCACATGTTCTTCTCATGTTCCAGTGATGAGTAAGTACAGAACAGACTGTAGGAACAGCCCCCCATCTCTGATATTCAAATGAGCTTATGTCTTCTCATTTTTCATCAGTGCAATTGTGCATGTTTGTGCCTGTCCACATTTGTAAATCATGCTCAGACAGTGTTAAAGCTCTCATTTAGTGTCATAACTCAAAGACGTTACAAGTGTCCAGGTGGGAGATTGGGAATGGGACTGATTGATTTATTTGATTCCTTTCTTGTCAGCTCCTTTGTTAAGACACTGGAATTTGCATACAATGTGACTGAAAGTGGTTGCCCTGTGCTGCCAGTCATTAGTAATCAAAATCCTTCAGAAAAGACTCATGTTAACATGTGGTAGTTGGTTTAAACTACCACTTCAATTTTACACATGACACTGAGAACAAGTAAAAGCTCTGCCAGCCTAATCATGACAATGAGTATTAAAGTTTTATTTAAAAATACATATGTGCAAGCTGCATTGCAGCAAAGATGGTGGCTCATCACAGTGCTGAATTAAAAAAAATGGTGGCTCTAAAGAAAAACGGTAAAAAGTCCAGCTCATATTGGTCATATCAGAAACGCACACATCTCCTTGCAAAGCATGTGTATAAAAAATTAAACAACTGACAGTCTTGACTCATCAAAATGAAATGTCGTTTGTGACTGGATTGCTTTTAAAAATATTCTTACTAAGTCAATGCACAAGCTGTAAAACAGAGCAAAGTAGTTAGGATCAAATTTACAAGCTGCTAATAGTGTTCTCATCTGTAAGGAAGGTTAATTTTCCTATAATGGAGATGCAGTAGCAACCAAAATGGCTTTTAGTTTAAATTCATGCAGAGGGTTTTTCTTAAACAATTTTTCTGAAGGTTGATTCAGCAGAGATGAAGTACTTTATGACTAGCTTTAATTTTCCTTGGTCGAGTGTAAGGTATTAATCAGTTTCATTACATGAACTCAGGTGATAAGACTATTCAGGAGATTGGAAAAAAAAGAGAAGTGCTTAGTGCTGTAGCACAGCCTGATTCCTCTCTTGGAGCGCTTCAGTTGTTTCATCCAAAAATGGAAGGCAACCAAAATGAGAATATGAAGAAAACAGATTGTTCCAGACAGCAGGAGATTCACAAAAACACATTGCAGACAACCAGACTGCACATAAAAGGCAAAGGCTATCTGATACTCTAGAGGACATTCTGATAGGTGCAGGTTGCCTGGATCTGAAGCCTGTCACTTACTGATAGGAACACGATAAAGCTGAGCTGATCAAAGACCTCCTTTATGTAGTCTGGCCTCTTTGTTCCTGTCTCAAGGGATGGAGAAAGGAGGTGTACGAATGTTCTTCTACATCTGGTTCACACTTAAAGCAGCCTTCATCAGATCAGAAAGCAAACTAATTTAACTCAAGCCAGCTTCTGCTCCAAGTTGCATGTGTACCAAAATCAGCTGACCACACATTCAAACTGCAGAACTGATATCAGATGTTATTCTGCCATTCTCCCAGAGCGACCTGCTCAGCTAGAAAGATGATTGCCGTGCTTGGGATTGATTCCATGTGTTGCCGCTAATTACTTTATGCTGCTGTTTGAACTGTCTGTTGAAATCCAATTATCAGGCAGTCTGTGTAGCTTACAAGGTTGGGGCGGGGATGACGGGAGGGTCGGATTGGGAGTTCTGAGAAAGATAGCGAGCTGTAGGGAAACAGTGTCTGGTCCTAAGATAAGAAGGCTTCCAAAAGAGAGAAACCGTTGAAACAAAGCATTTAAAATGAGTTATTCACTTTGAAACAGTTTTTTTTTCACATTTTTTTTTTTACCAAACAACACCACAAGAAGCAGACCAACCAGGTTAGTGCAGCTTAGCACAACTTGTGTAACCTGGATTCTTTCTGGCAGCAACAAAAATCCCTTAATAGTCCCCCGCGTGAGACACGTCATCCGAGAAATCTCGGCCGAACCGGCCTCTAAGTGTTAATTCACACTAGTAAACCTCCCTAAATAACTAATTTCTCTTTTATTCTTTAATCCATTCAACATGAAATAATAAGGAAAATAGAGCCCGGAGAATTTCCAGCCAGCCATCACACACAAACCCAGGTGAAACAGTGGTTTTGTTCACATTAAATCACAAAGTGACAGTCAAAGAGCGTTGGAAGGGCTGGACGCTTAAATTTATCAAGCTATTTATTTTAAAAGTCATCCACGTTTGACTGTGTCAAAGGAAGAGAGCGCCTCTGGATTCCTCCACGGAATTAAAATGATACCAGCTTGTAAACTTTGCAGCAGGGGGTAAAGCAGAGAGCTTGTTAAAAATTGATCCCTGTGGTCGTAAGCTGGTCGGCTGGTAATGACATTGCGAAAACAGCCTAAAACTAACAATCAAGTGCACCTCCAAAGAAATACACCCCCCACCTTGTGCAATGTCAATTTGTGTTTGCTGCCTTATCTTGATTTATGTGCACAGCATAGGTGGCCCGCTGCATGCTCAGAGTCTCTCCTTCTCACATTAGTTTCCCCTCCTGGACGTTACAGGCAGCTGGAAGCCACAGCAGGTAGCTTCATACCCTCAGACGGACAGGAGCAGAGCAAGGGCAGGTGTCAGATTAATAAATAAAGGCAGGTCTCATCAATTGTGGCTCTCTCCAATGAGTCTCTTTGAATCGATATAGCTCGGGGATGTCGGTCTGTCTCCATCTCAGACCAAAAGATTGTGCTCGGATGGTGGCTGCACCGTGATAAAGCTGGAAATAACCAGGCAGTGCCTTGAAACCTTTGCTAGTCTCTCCTTTCATCCCCTTAGTCACTGAGGTCTCCCTGCAGCTGTTCTTCTTTTCTGCATCTACCATGATTGCACTCCTAGAAGCATCTCACACCTGCTTCATGCGCCATATTTATACTTTTCCCAGCACTCTCACTGCGTTGCCACTCCTAAAAAGAGACTGGAAACATCTGCACACTTTCATGAATCATTAGCCTTTCTACATGTGATCATTTAATGAGCCTAGAGCACATGAAGCCTCTGCCACTACTAACGTACTTGCTTTCTGCTCCCCTCCTTCTACCCCCAGCATTTTTTCTCTTTGTGTTTTGAGCGTCTGATTTCTTCTCCTTTCATACTGCCACTTTGATTCTTCTATCCCCCACACAGTTAACACAGCCGAGTGTTTTTCTAGTTCATGTCATTTCTCGTCTCACACACCACTTCAATCGTGTCAAAATCTTTTTTTTTTTTTTTTATATGGCTTCAACACTCCACTGCTAATTTTTGTTCAGTTTATTCTGTGTGATTGAGGTTTGTCAGCATGTCTCTCATCAGGTTGAAAAATCTTTTTCTCCTTACATGTTGTTACCTTATATCCCCAGCCTGGTACACTTTCCCAGACATTATTTATTGACAATATTTAATAACTTGTTACTTCCATTTTAGGTATCTATCAAACTCTGTGCCTGCTCACTCAGCCTTGTTAAAGCCACAATTATAGGAAGATTAGCTCATCTTTTAATGTCCTGTAAATAACATTTCTCTACATAAAAATCACAATTCATGTTTTTTCTTTATATAAAGGAGTGCAGCTTGGAATTTTATTATTGCAAAAAAGTTTTTATGAACAACAGCTTGAGTTTGATCAAACTGTTGCCTGGTGAAATGTTTAAGTTACATGAATAGACAACATGCTCTTGTAAAAGTAATTAATGCAGCTCTTCGTGAAAAACATAACATTTGATAACTGCTTTGAAATGTTTCGTTTACCATCCAGAGTCCACAGTGACTTCCATAATCCTCAGACTAATCCGGAGTACTGACAGTAATGCAGCAATGCACATGCTGCATGAGCTCCAAGCTGTGGCAAAATGAGGAAGAACGAGGTGCCATCTTGTACTCTGCTCTCCTGTTCTTCATATTATACTCAGTGTTTGGCTGTTGGCTGTCAGTCAGCTTTAAGATATCACACTTAAAAGTCACAATCCAGTCTTTGTGAGTCCTCGTCAGGTGCATAGGTGCAGTGGTGGATATCATTTCCCACCTCAGTGGAAATGATAGAAAGAGACCATCTGCTTGACTGAATCATGGTGACTTGATGGTCCACAGTGTGGTTTGTGTGTATGTGTGTGTGTTTTCTTCTTGGTTCTTTAGATGGATGTGCCTGACGGGACCTGACACTGTGACTGTAATAATATGAAGTCTGATTTAAGTGTCTATCAAAGCAGCAGATTATTTTTATCACCACACTTCTGTGTGTCTCTCTTCATGTGTGTGTACACATGTGTATACTTTCCTGAATGGGGCCTGATTGTAATATGATTTCATGGCCGTAATAAAATCCAACTGCATTTAGGCAAACTGAGCTGGGGGGGCACAGACTCATATGTTGTGATATATGGGTATAGTTCTGAATGCAAATCTGGCTCATTTTCCTCCATCTTTCTTTCTCATGTTTCTGGCAGCTTCTTAACTTCCCCTTGGGAAAATACAAGGGGAGATTAGATGAGTTCCCTAAATGACAGGCTGCTCTCATCTCTCTGTTAATTAGTCTGGTCTCTCTGTGTGGCAGAGTGGCATGATGAGTAAGGTGGAGGAATGGAACATGAAAAGTGGAGGGGGTATTTATTAAAAAAGAGGAAAAGACTCCTTCATTTCTTAAAGAAGGGCAGAATATTTTTGGTGTAAGATCATCATTTCAGGTGAAAAAAAACTGATCTCATACCAAAGCTAGACAACAGAACTGGGATGCGTGTTATAAAGATATACTGTATATTAACAAAAAATCAAACAATAGTTTAATTTGTGCTATGTTGTTTTATGAGAATTAAATGAGTAATAGTTTTACTTCTCTTTAATTACAAGAATGTTTTATGACATGACAGTACAACCAGTAAAGGATAAACTGTACACATTCCTCCATTTGCCTATGTGTTTTCACATGCCACACTGCTGCTAGTATATATATATCTATATATATATATATATATATATATATATATATATATATATATATATATATATAAAAGAAAAGAGAGAGAGACCTGAGCCCAACGTACACATATAC
>JBAMHX010000016.1:20792215-20805323 GCA_037177515.1 Pseudomugil tenellus
GTTGCGCATATATATATATATATATATATATATATATATATATATATATATATATATATATATATATATATATAAAAGAAGAGAGATAGATCCCTGAGTTAAATATACATATATGCCGAGATATCTCATAAAAAAATATGCAATAACACGTATTTGAAGAGTGCGGCTGCATCTATTTTAAAAGTAGATCTGGTGAAGGGTTGATAGTGGTGGATAACTGGCCAGCTCCCAGGCCTTTGCTCTCGCATGATAAAGTACCCCTGCACCACTGACTTTGATTAACTGAGAAGTCTTTACGACTTGCAGTCAACAGCCGGATTTACTATACCTCATTCACCCCTGCATCCCGCAACAAGACAAAAACACAGAGAAAGAGTTTAAAAAAGTGTGAAAGAGAGTGAGAGTACAGAGATGCATGGGCTTGAGTTTGGGGACAGAGAGAAGAGAGAATAAGAGGTGCAGAGTGGAAAAAGCACCTGGCAGCATTCCTGGTGAATTATTTTCCGTTCCCAGACCTTCTGTAATAAAATGATAACATCCTTTCACCGCAACCATTTACAGCTGTATTGAAAATATTTTCAGCCTGCCTGTGTGTGCAGCGATGGGTGATGGGTTGCGCTGGAAAATTATGTTAAAAGATGGTGCATTTATGCCAACACCACTCCCTCTGATAGTATATCATTAAAATATTAGTACTGCTACCAAGAATTACTGGAAGACATTAATTATTGATTTAATATATTGGGATTAAAAAATTAATAAATGTATTTTTTTCATCTATAAATATTGACATCCTTTCCAAGAATTTAAACAAATTACTCTAACTTGACTCGGTTCAGCTTAATTTATAGTGGTGACATGTCTTAACTTATCATATATTTAAGTAATCTAATCAATATTCAATGATGGTGTAACTGCACTAAAAAGAGACTGATATTTAACTTTTTTTATGAGTTGTTCAGACCAGAAAAGCTAAACTGCCTGACCAAAAAAAAAACCCCAAAAAAACTACCAACTAAACAAACAGGTACAAGCCTACTATTGGATAATTACTGCATGGGTGATTACCTTTCAGCTGGCAACAAGTTATTTAACATTTAAAATGTGATGGGGACTCAGGGATTGGGACTGAACAGCTGTGTAGCCTTAAGAAAACCACTAATCCGTGATGATAACTGGAAAAAAGGCTTCAGTTTGCTGGGGAGCATAAAGAATGGATTCTGTAGCTGGAAGAAGGTCATGTGGTCTGATGAGTCCAGTTTTACCCTGTTCCAGAGTGAAGGGGCATCAGTAAGAAGAGATGCAGATGAAGTGATGCAGTCATCATGTCTAGAGCCTATAGTACCAGGCTGTTGGGGCAGTGTGATGATCTGGAGGTGCTATAGATGGTCAGGTCCCGGTTCAGCAACAATATGAGGTCAGCTGATACCTGAATATACTGAATGAGCAGGTTATTCCATCAGTGGAGCTTTTCTTCCCTGATAGCATGGCCATTTTCCAAGATGGCAATGCCAGAATTCGTCAGGCTCATATTGCCAAAAACTGGTTCAAGGAGCATGAGTCATCATTTTCACACATGGATTGGCAACCACAGAGTCCAGACCTGAACCCCATTGAGAATCTTTTGGATGTGCTGGAGGAGTCTACGCAGCAGTCAGACTCTACCATCATCAATGGAAGATGAAACATTAATGCAACACTGGATGGAAATAAATCTTATGAAGCTCATCGAAGCAATGCCACGCAGATTTGTGCCGTAATCAGCTAAAGGCGGTCCAACAAAATATGACCTTTTTGGGTTTTTTGGCCAGGCGGTGTATAATAACATCTCTGACAACATATCCTGCACTAAATGTCTCAGATATCTATAGCTAATTCTTAAAGGTGCAGAAAGTGGTCGGTACTCCTTTCTCTAACCATGTGGGTTCACGTGGGATCTTTACTCCTGACAGCCCTGTTCATCTGCTCGGTTAACTTATGAATGCCATGTAGACATATTTAATCATAACAACAATTTCCGCTTCAAAAGAGCAAGTTCTCTTAATATTCAGTTCATGTCCTCCTTTTGCCAAACATCCTGCAATGCAGTCTACCCAAAGCCAAACAATTGGTTTTCACCCTGTCTGTCTTCTCTTCCCTCAGCCCAGTCTGGTTAGTCCATGCTCCAACTCTCTACATTGTTTAACAAACTGTTTTTGTGGTTTTTTGTGGTTGTTTGTTTTGTTTTGTTTTTTTTTTGTTTGTTTGTTTTTTTTTTTTTTTTTGGTGAGCTGAGCAAATTAGACATATGACAAGATTTAAAAATGCTTCCAGGTCAATAGATTGGGAGGAACCTTGATCAAGGTGGTGATGCTGTGAGGTGCTGCCTCTGATACTGACAATGAAATTAGAGGCTAGGGCTGTTTTAGTAGGACAATGAACCAGTATACATCCAATACTAAAACAAAAAAGAGCTTGAAAGGCAAAAGATGGAGATTTGTAAACTGGCACACAATGTGTTATGATTGAAAAGTGGCAGCAAAACGCAGATGAAAGAAGTGTATGACTGCACAAACTCTTCAGAGACTTCCATTATTTCCAGAGAACTGCAGTAAAGTGAAAGGTGTCCAGGTTATATGGTGTTTTTTTCTCCACTTTACTGTTTTTTCACTGAATAGTTTCTATAAACATTTTCTAATATTTTAATTAAGTGTTTCTTATGATATTATTAATTATGTATCAATCAGTGACAATATTCTGATCAGCAGTGTATAATTTAACAAAAATCAAACTCAGGCTTTAAAAAGGAAAACACTTTCAGCTGCAGAAAGGAGGTGCTTAATTCATCCATTCATCCGTTTTCTTAACCGCTTCATCCAGTTCAGGGTCGCGGGTATCTGGAGCCTAACCTAGCAGTCATTGGGTGAGAGGCAGGTACACCCCGGACAGATCGCCAGTCTCTTTATCTATTAATCGGTTTGGAATTAAATGAACCAGCCTTTTATTTGCACCATATTCTTTTCTCTGTGTTGCTCTAAATCCAAATTCACATAATCATAACACTGAAAAGGATTTGTCCTCATGAGGCCCAGAAGGTTTTTGCCACTCCGCATTATTTCCCTGGCTGTGTACAAAGTGTTCAAACTTCTTGTTTACCCATTCCTCCACATAAAGCCACATTTACATTCAAAGCAAATGCATGCAGATGTCCAAGGGGACCTTGATATACCCAGAACAAGTTTAACATTTGCCACAGTGTAAAGTGGCTTTTCAGCCCAGTAAATGAGAAGACTCAGACATTTGCAAATTGCCTGGACAGCCTTCCAGAACATAAAAGACTTTCTGACACCTCATATTTTAGAAGAATTTCTCACATTCTTTTCTGTTTTCTCCACACAGTACTTCCTCCTCCATATATTTTACCTTTTGCTCATAATCCCCCTTCTTTATTCACATGTGGGATGAGCTCACACTTCTGTTCACACAGATTGAGGAAAAACAGCTAAGACGAATCAATGGGGGAAATTTTGCCACCGAAACAGGGATCTCTAGCTTTTGCCTGCAGTGTTGTATAAATAATGTTGACCTTGTTCTCTTCTGCTCTAAGTAACATCTTCTTATATAGTTTTAGGCAGTTCTCAAGCTTATTTCCACTTGAGAGCATCAGGGTGTTCAGCAATGTCACCTCAGCAGTGTATGCAGCCTCGTCAGTATTTGGTGCGCATCTTTAATGTTTCTTTCACTTTTCTTTTTTACCTCTCTTTTGCTTGATGGCCCATCATGCTCATTGAAAATCAAAGAACGATAGTAGAAAAGCACCTAAATGCAAGTTCTCAGTTCAACTAAAGCACTTAATAAAAGCACAGAATGTTCTTTGGGTTGGTTGGGGTGTGTGTTAATGCTGGTTGTGCAGTAAAGCACTTCAGCTTAATTGACAGCACTTTTAAGCACCGTAACAAGCACGGTCTCATCCTTGCTTTTATTCCCTCCTCCTTCCATTTAATTTATCTGTCTCTGTTCACCAAACTCCCAATTAAGTGCACCTTTTATGAGCAAACATAAAAGAAAGAAGCTCCTCCTACATGTAAAGAGCTTATTCATGATAATCAGAATTTGTATAGTACCCTTTAAGCAACAATTACAAAGTGTTTTGGATAAAGAATTATTTTTTTATCTACAAAAAGCTCTCAAATGTATCTTGAAGTGCGATATGTGAACTAATGAGCTCATACATGGAGGAATGCATGCAGGCTCAAAATTCAAGCATCTATTCATGTTCAAGTGCTGAGGTGTTTATGCATTCTTGTTTTGGATGGTTTTTTTACATTGCATATACAACTTGCTTTTTATACCTACTGTCTGTTTTCTCAGGTTCTTTCATCACACCCTACTTATTATTTATTTTTTCTTTGGTCCCCATGTTTTTTACTTCAGTAGCATGGAATGGTAATGCCGTAAACATATATATACATACAATATAACAAATATATATTTGTTAATATATATTTGGTGATATATATATATATATATATATATACAATAATCACATTGTCCTACTGTTTCTTGTCATGATTTCTTGTCTTGATTTTATGAGCTGGAAAATAACTGCTTACTCAGCTATCACTTTCATTTAAGTACTCTTAAAACACTCATGTAGCTTGTAAGTAACAGAAAAAAAACTCTCCAAAATGATGCATGCTATGAGGAAGATGCAAGCACAGAACCACGCACCGTCGTGCAGAAAATGTGAGGCGCTAAACTCATTTATGTGTGAAAGTGTGACAGGTTGCTTGTTTAAGCCTTGGTACTATCCTCACAGAAGGAAAACAGTCCTTTGTCACCTGAAAGGTAGCCTCATTTTTCAACGTAAGGGACTTATTCACAGACACTGATGGGACTGACTCCCCCTGTGAAACAAGTGCCTTTGTGCGTATAAATGTGCATTTGAGCTGCAGGAGTGATTTACTAAATGTCATTAAATTAATGAGCTAGGAGCAATTTGAAAACATAAAAAAACCACAAAAGATGGGTTGGACAAGTTTTGCCCCGTGAAAGGTTGAGGTTGGCCCTGTTAAAGTTTCTGACTGTAATTTAAAAGAAATCTAAAAATCAAATGAACAAAAATGAAGAATTGACTCAATTCTCTGTTAGATTGTGACTCTTTGTATGTATTCCTTGTGTCTGCCTTAGTGTCTGCATGCACTCTTTCTGTTACAGGTACAGCAGAAATAGCAGTCTGAGCTGGAGATAGTGGGGGGGGGGGGCATTGTGTTTTCACAAAGCACAAATTCATGCTTTATTTAAAAAAAGGTGGCTAATTTGTAGTATTTATTGGGTAAAGACAGAATTTCCTCCAATGTAACAGCATTTATAGAGAATAGAATGAGAAGACATCAGTTGAAGAGAGAAATGTCACACAGTGTAACTACAGTAAGACAATTATCATGATGGGAGTGTGACCTTGTGCTGGTTAGCTTATTCAAAGGACCAAGGAATAGAAAACACTCTACGGCTAACGAAATACCTTTACCCCCTCCTAGGTCGTCATTATTATTTTTTTTATACCAGCCTGATATTTAGCTGGCTATTAGCTATGGACAGATTGGTCAGAGTCAAACTTTGCTCTCTGGTTTGTTGGGTGTCATGGCTTGCTTCAACTAACCAGACATAATATGTAACTGATGAGGACAAAGCATAGTAACTGCACAGAGTCTTTGGTGATTTCATCATCTCTTATTGATCTGATGTTTAGACAGCCAGAATAAATAAGTTATACAATGCAACAAGATGACACAGGTTCACTTAAGTCAGTTAAACTGTGTGACAAGTGAACATCCACCATCTTTCAGTTCTTAAGTTTTATTGGTTTACATGAGAGTTATAATATAAGTAATAATAAAAGTTCATTCTACTTTAAACAGATGTGAACAGCTAAATCTAAATTAAAATTACAGTTCAGAATTAAAACTTTATTCTGGTTTATTCTCATTTTAAATCCAAATTAATTTGGTCCTCTATAATGTAAATCTTTATTCCGCTTGGAGTTAATTCCAGTCATTCTGTGAATGCTTGTTACATTTTCCTGCTGCAATGACGCACATGTGCAGTCTTCTGCTTCCCGTCTTTGGTATATTCGTCCCGTCTAATTCTCTTCTCTTTCTCAGCTGCTCACAGAAGTGAAGTAGTATATCCGTGTTGAGCTAGTACTTTCAAAATTTAATCAAAATTGAAGTGAAAACTTTTTCTATTATGTTGTTTTCCATATGACGAGAAGCAGCACGGGGTTTGTGTATTTCTAGTATATGTAAGTGTGTCACACTCGCTGTCACGGCAGAATTAAGGGTAGGCGAATAAATGTGTTTCCATTTAAACCTTCATTTGGACTTAATAAGTTCATGTAAACTCAAAGAAGAATAACTTAATTCGTAACTAATTCAGAATTATCCATCCATCTATCCATTTTCTACCACTTGGCGGGAGCCAATCCCAGCAGACAACGGGCGAGAGGCGGGCACACCCTAGACAGGTCGCCAGTTAATTCCGAATTAATAACTCCTAATTAAAACATGTCATGTGACCGTACTCATTTAAAAGAACACAGTAAAAGAATCAAGTGGTCTGTATGAGTTCTTATAGCACAATATCATTTTCCAACCTTAGTCTCAGAGGTTTTGATGGCACGGTGACTTTAGTTATATACATGTCATCATTGTCTTGCAACTGAGAAACTGCACTTTTCAAACTTTGTGTTTTTCCCAGAGCATCATTAAACATTTACATTTTGGTTCACAGCACCTCATTGCATTCCTACAACTGGATATCACTACGGCAGCATTTTTTAACTCAGTGTCATGCCCTGCTCCAGACTATTAGCACAAACACAATCACCTGCCACCAGACTTGTTATCCCAGATCACCTGCACCTGTTCCCGATTCCCTCACAGCCATAAAGCACTCAGCTCACCAGTCACTCCTTCGTCATACATTGAATGAATGTAATGAATGTATGCTTGTTCCCACTGCTCCTGCCTGCCCTATTCTGGATTCCCCACATTCTGCCTTCCTGCTCCTCGTTCCTGCATCCATCCTGGACTCCACCTATTGCATGTCCTCTCCATGTTTTTTGTTCATCCCTCCTTATTCTCACAATAAATCCTGTTAACCTTCCTTTTAGCTCCGGGTCCCTCCATCGTTACACTCAGAAAAGTCATACTCACAGGATTTCTGTACCTTTGGAATTCCTTTAGTTCACACTGAACGTTGTATAAGGGCATTTTCATACGTGCTCCTTCAATTTGAAACAGGTTACAGTAGAATTGAAACCTGCCCACATTGATCACATTAGGATATTTTAAGTTAACTGGAGAAGGTGATTTTAATTGCTGTTCTTTTTTATGGCATTTTTAGTATTTAACCTACTTATAATTTATACTCTATGAATTAAATGTTTTATTTTAATTAACTAAATATTTTTGTTTATCTGAAACAAACCTTCCTTTCAAATCAGCTGGCATGTTTCAAAAGGACTGTGTTTAAGTAAAGGTTTAAACAATAGATGCTATTGATAAAATAATGTATTTAAAATGCAAGATTCTGTATTGTTATTGCATATCACTGCACAATGAAACCATGTTTGACAAAAGACATTTGTTTAAACAAATAAAAGATTATTGAGATCAGTAAAAAGCACAACATAGAAAAAGCAACAGAAACCTAGAAATGATTGAGGGGAATTTATTAAAGTACAACAATAATTCAGCCATTCATCAATGTATTCACAGCCCTGGGAATAAAGTTGGTTCTGAGCCTTTGTGATGCTTTGGTTGTTGGAGGAACATTGTCAAATCGGCAATGTCTTAGGTGTGCACAGTTTTTTCTTGATATCGGTAGCTCTTTTTGGTTGCCAATTCCTCAAAATCTCTTCTGGACTTAACAAAGAGATACCAATGATTCAATGTACTGCTTCAAAAATGTGCTGCAGGTATTTCCTGTCCCCTCTGGCTCAGAAAACCACACAGTGCATCCATATGTCAGGACACTGAACTGCATCTGTAACAGTTTAAGAATATACTCTGGGGTAACCCAGTTTGCTTGAGGGGGTTGAAGAAAAAAGAGCCAGCTGCCCTTTTTCACCATTTTCTAGTTTTCCCTCTCTCACTTAGATCCTCTGCTAGATGCGCTTCAAGGTATTTGAAGCTTGAGAGATAATCCACTTCCTCTTTTTGTATCACACCATTGTTGTAGTTCCTGTTATTGCATGTCCTGAAATCAGTTATCTCCTTGGTGTCAAGGATTAAGAATTTGAACTTACAACTCCTCCTTGTTGTTTGCATGGCTGTATCCTCAGCAAACTTGAATATGTAGTAAACAGAGGAGGCCCTGTAATGGCATGAAGAAAGGTCTATGGTGTATCCTGCTTCTTGTGCACAAATTTCCTCAGGATTTCTGAGGAAAAACACTTGCACCGAATCTTTTCTTTAATTCAATCCCCAATCCTGCACATCCATGAGGTGGGGAAAGGGAAAGGAAATACCTCAGGCAGAACCAGGCTTATGGAGGATTCCCATCTGCAGAAAAGAGTGATAAGCAGGTTCGACAACTCCTTGACAGCGAGTCCTGTTCAGAAAGAAGAGAGAAATGAGTTAATGGCATAAATACTGTCCTAAATTGGAAATGGGAAACAAAGAACATTGATAAAAAAAGGAAGCAAGTGCACAGTGCATTATGGGATGTTCCTTAGCAGAGTAAACCTATAGCGTATAGCTATTATATTTAACATCCCCGCCCACAACTATAATACAGATAAAAAATGGGCGGAAAGGAGTTCAAGTTCAGCATTAAAGGTATTTAACCCTAGAACACTAAACTAAGAGGATTTCCACCCACGCTACATTGGTTTTGGATGGCCATTCATCTGATGTTGTGTTTGAGGGTTAATGGGGAATGTCTTACTTGAGGCAGTTGATGTGAAAAAGATAAAAAGGTCCAATCAGCTTTATGAATATATAAAATGTTTTTCACAAAAATCTACCATCTACAACAGATCTGCAAATATACCATCTATGTCCAAATCCCTATATAAAACAAAGATAAAGACATTCCCAAGTTCACATCAGGACCAATAATGAGACTTGCATACAAGAAATATTTGACACCATCCACAAATAACAGAAACAGAATAACATCCATATTTAGTCTTCATGTCTTACAATACAATGCAACTCAGGGCGCAGGCACAGCGGGAAAAACGAGCCCAAAATAACCACACAGGCTAAGGAAGACTTTAGAAGGCAACTCTGGAAGAAAGATGAAAAGACTATGTGAAAACAACAGAGATCTGACCAACAGCAACAGAAACCATGTAGTAGGAGCAGAATATACATCAAAGCACAGGCATACAAAACAACACCTTAATTATGCTGTAAAATATTTCAATCAGGATTATTTACATGATGTTTTCAAACTCTTAATATCAAGTAACTATCTGCTTTATGAGGTAAAATGTCTGCTAAAGACCACAAGTAATACTGGAAGCAAGAAAGTCACTTTCATTCCTGACTGTTAATCTCAAAAATCCATCTAAGTATGTCATGCAGCATTTAAATTTAGACTTTACAGAGATGAAATTATGATATGAGCAAGTATCCATCTAGGCCTGTAAGCAACAAGCAATAAGTCAATTAATTGCGCAAAAAGAAAAAGTGATCACATTAAGTTTGCTGGATGCAATAATTTTAGTTTTGGTTTTTCACTCTCTTCACCAAAGATTGCAAAATGTTTCACTACGGTGCATCATAGTACACAAGAGCAGTTCGGAGGCAGTGGTGGCTTTGTCTACAACGTTGCCCACAAGATGACAAACTTAAGATCAGCATTCAGTTTCAATCTGGCACCTTTGATATGTAATCTAGTTTAACATGACCCTTTATATGCTTTTATATAAACAGACACTATGTAACTGATATGTATGTTCCAGATAACCAGACTCCTGAAACCCTGGAAACTAGTCTGCACATCAAGCTAAATGTTCTTTCAAAATGAATGTTTATTCTTTGAAAGGGTAGATTTTACCTTATTATTGCATTATTATCATATTAGTTGAAAACTATCTAAAAATTACATTAACCAATATTATCGTTTATCGCAATCATTTCTAAAACAATTAATCACACAGCAAAATTTGTTATCGTGACAGGTCTACATCCATCCAACTTTCTGCTTCGTGCTGACTCAATTTTTATGTGAATTAATGCCATTGAAAAGCACATGAAACGTATACATAATAAATGAATGAAGAAATAAATAACTGGTAAACTGGAACTGTTAACAATGAAAACTCGCGTTAACAAAGAAAACCATAATTATCCTAATTTAGGCACTTAAGATTGTATTATAGTACAATAAACTAACTCAGCTGGGCTGATTTTTGGAGAAAACAGTCTTGACTTCACATACAACAAAAACATGCAATTTTTGCAAGCAAGTCTAGTTTTGGAAACCTAACTTTGCATCACAATAGGAAAACATAAAGAGAGCAGAGAGCCTAACTCAGATGTCCACAAGAAAAAAAAACAGATTGCTGTGGGGTTCGTATAATAGCCTAAACACATCACTCACTTATAGCGTGACGTGAAGTAAAAGCTACACTAAATGTGCCATCTGAGTTCACGGCACACGTGTGAATCTACAGTGTGAACCACACTGCCATTGAAATGTGCTGCCATGAAATATGGTGAGCTAGTTTGTAAAATGTAAGGCACAAAGAGAAAAACTAAAGAAGGACATATAAGACATGAGAGGTAGAAGTAAAAGAAGCTTTAATGACATACCTGTGACCCTGAATGTGCTTCAGTAGTGAAGAGAGAAAACGATGATGGAGGCTTTGAATTATTTGATAAACCCAGTAACACAGAGAAAAAAGACAGATTCCACCACACAATGATGCTTTGACTATATGAATAAAGCTTTATAAAGCTGTTGATTGTTCACACTAAATTCTGAAGGCTCCTGGTTCTATGAGTTCCTTGTACTTTCTTTGATGCAATATTCTTTTGAGGCGTAGCCAGAGATTTTCAATGGTATTTATGTTAGAAGAATTTCATGATGAAACCCTTCAGCTTGTGCCTGTTGAAGTAATCCATTATGGATTTGGGGATGTGTTTAGGATCATCGTGCTGATCATGTTTTAAAAAGCTTTATTCTTTTCATCTTTGTCTATTTTACGAATGTTATGTTATTAAAATAAATAAAAATCTTCCTACAGCTTTTTGTGCAAGATGGACAAGCTGTCCTCCAACATGCTTAAAGGTCTGAAGATGTTAATTCGTGAAATTCTGCTTTTTTTATTATTTTTTTTAATTTATTTATTTTTTATTAATGTCAAACAGACTCACAACAACTAGGAAGTTGCATTTAATCTTAATCAGCCCACATTTTCAACCACATGACATCAGATTTTTAAGGTAACATCTGTATATTGGAAAAGTAACTTTTTGTTTTCTTTCTCTTCTTTCTTACAGCCTGTCAACATTGTTCTAGGATTTTTACATTTCCTCCCACTTTCAAAATTAACAGCTATATCCTGATTACATGACAAACTACATTAAAACACTTATTATTCTCTGACAGCCTTGATACCAGCTTTTAGAAGCTTTCTCATTGATATATTTTGGCTTAAATAAACAGTTTCCTTTTACATTCTTAATTTTCCCAAAACAAAAATAAAGCACTGATCGTACTAAAAAAGATAAAGTTTAATTCTTCATCTTCTACTGACTAACTATTCATGTTTTACCTTATTTCTTGTTTTTCCATGCAGCTTGTAAAATGTTTTTTTTTTTTTCTACGGAAGCCCACAGCGGTCATGCTAGACTATTATCGGCCCTTATTCATGTTGAAGGACAGTAATACCCCCCCAACCCAGAACACTGACAGGCCATTAATTCCTGCAGACTGGAAACCAGCACTGCTCCCAGTAAATCCCAAACACTTAATAAAATCCAATCTACTTTATTAATGTGTATATTATCATCTATTAGTTTAAAAATTCCTGTCTGCAGTGTAAAAAAAAAAAAAAAAAATCATGACTGCTGTCAGCTTCTGTAGTTTTCAACCCAGAATTCAAATACATTTTTTGCGGCTGCACAGAATAAGTTCCATGAACGTTACATTTCACTACTGGACTAGCACCTCTGCATGTTTGTGATGGACCTTGGTGGAAATTATGTCCCAAATCTTTTGAATCCACACCAAAGAACCCACAATAGCTGCTGAACATCATGATCATCTGGTGAGGGCATTGCTTTTGTCCTTGGGAGTCAAAGGGGACATTGCTGCTGTAACTGACACCGACTATCTCTGTCCACCATCTCAGCAACAAGCAGCTAAATCCCCCTCCCTCCCCGCCCAGCTCCTCACCTGCCCTCAGGCCTCGCTCTGCTTGTTCTGTCTCTAGAGAAGCCATATTCATTATTTATACTCAACAGGGGCTGACTTACCTCATTCTGTCTCCATTTGCTGGTTTTGTGACACTTACCTTAGGTGCTAGTCTGGTATAAGAAGATAAAAATCTTAGATTCAAGCATAAATTTAAATAATTCACTCTGGCTTGTTTTGTTTTCTCATTCTCATTGGCTCACTGGTGGTTTTAAACTCCCAGAGAGGAACGTCGATGTAGGTTTGAAGACATCTTAGCTTTTTGCCATGTCCATTGCAGAATCAAAGTTGAAAACAAGACTTGACTACACAAGACTACACAGACAGCTGCTGTCAGAGTGGTTTTGGAATAGATATTGTACTGTTTAATGTGATGGCACCAATGCAACTTTGATACATTTTTTTTTTCTCAGTAGAGCAAGAGAAACGGAAGGTCCATATTGTTAGATAACAATTAAGTCTTAAGTCTTCAAACCTTTAATCAGTCAGTCTACTTTCCAAAATGTTGTCAAGTAGTCGCTGTGCTGTTTTAGACATTTTAGAGATTGGTGACCATGGCTTATTTATGATCATAGGTCATATGGTGTCAGGTGGGTGTTAGGAAATTAATAAAAGGCAGAAAAACATAACGACACTGTAACCAATTTAAACCCATAACATTTACTAGGCTTTACTTGGTCACAGCATCTGTTGT
>JBAMHX010000016.1:20805423-20815782 GCA_037177515.1 Pseudomugil tenellus
TATATATTACTGTATATATAAATAAAATCACTACCAGTCAAAGGACACACTGAAACACAAAATGTATGTGAAAAATGAAGTAGGAGTGCTGCGGTAACTGCTGTTACTGAATGACAAGATTAAACAAAAATAAACCAATAAAATAAGCTACCACAAGACTCATCCGAGATTTCAGTGTGTGTTAGAAAAAGTTCACAAGGGCAAGGTGATAAAGTCAGTTTCCTTTGTGTACTCAGACTCCCTCTCTCCCTCTTCATCCCTGTCTCCAGGTGCAGCAGGATGCAGGGTGTGTTGCCTGTGTGTGGATTGCAGCCCCTGCTGGCCCTCCTTCTGCTTCAGACTGCAGGCTGTGGTGAGTTATCATTAAAGGGTGAGCAGAAACCATCACTTGACTTATACAGCACATAAATCCAGATAATTATGTGCACAATACCCTCACTAGGTACATTTATTCTTTGTGGGCTTTTAAGTCTTCAGCCAAGGTTTCAAGGAATTATCTCTAATGTCTGAAACACATTGTAAACATATGTTCTGCCAGGAGTCAAACTGCACTTCTGTGGAAATTTGAGTTAATATTGTGCTTTTGAAACTTCATAATTACGATTGTGGGCCCTTCTGTTAGCTAGCATTGTGAGTTGGGGTCACCTTCACCTCACAATGAAAAATTATGCTTCCACTCCAGTTACATTAAGGGAGAACATTAATCCTGCAACACCTTATTATGGAGTCAAAAAATCACAACCAATAGAAATAGCATATGAACTGGATATTGGCCTTTTTTGTTTAAAAGTAACTTGGAAATCATTAGAATTAATCTATCATTTCAACTGTTAAGAGAGTAACTAAGTTATATTCATTTGAACTATCAGTACCAGAAGTCTCATAGGGAGGAAATAAGAAATACATTTGTAATTTATTCAAGTTCACTTTTAATTCTTTACTCCTTTTTCCTTCCAACACATTATACGCCTCTAGCAAGCTAAGATTCGTGGGATGAGAAGGATGTATACCATATAAGGCTACAGTTATAACTGTAGATTCAGTAAACACTTATTTCTGTCGTAAATAGAATTTATCTTTGAAGCGAAACTGGTCTGAAGTAGATATAACAAAAATGGCTCTATTACATCACAAAGGATCCAATTATGGTAGTACTAAAATGTGTGGTCCACATATAATCTCCTAAAAAACTAGTTTTAGGTGAAAATTGGAGGTTTTTAATGGGCAAAATGATGAGATCGAAAGGGTTACACATTGTTTGGTTTCCAGGCAAAGCTGTCTAGCATTTAAGAAATCCTCACTGACACTAGGGTAGGGGTGTTTTAGAAACTTTTTAAAGTCCACTATTCAGGTGGATCTTCATTGGAGCCCCACCACAGCAGATTTTTTTTCATGGGTTTCAGTAACCTTTATTGTAGTGCAGTAAAAGAGAGAAATAAGGATTTGAACCTGTCTACCTGAGTCTAGGAGCTGTAGCTAAAGCGTTGCTCAACCATGTCAGCTAGAGCTGCCACCATGCAAGCATTTAGTAAAAAAAAAAAAAAAACAGCTATCTTTCACTGTCTCTGGTTGGTTCGCTCCTAAAGTACAACATTTTTGCAATAAATTAGTAAGCGCGTCCTCACTGTGCAAGTAGAACTGTAGCAAGCTGCCTTCATCCCACCTAATAATTATTAGACTTAGTTGTTGAGTTCAATATTGGCATGCTTCACTTTGTGTTACTTCTATGAGTAAAAATCTGCAGCAGACACACAGGACTGTAAACATTGGTTCAAAGTATCTGCCTATATCTATATATGTATATAATAGTCTGTTGATATTTTTTCAAAAAGGAAGCCAAAGCTACTCACAGAGGAGAGCTGTAGGTGTCAGACATCCCCTGCTGACGCGTGTTTGGCAGATGGTTTGGTTGACAAAATTGTAATCAAAGGTGTTTTAGACACTGTCTTGGGCAGGTTAGAATAACCTATGACTGTCTCCTATAATTCTCTTTTCTTCAGCTTATTTAAGTCTACTTCTTCTTCTACGCCTAATCTACTAATTTGTAAGCAATTTCAGCTGAATTTATAAAATAATCACAATTCAATGGGAAAACATATTTCAAATGAACTCTTCTGACTAACTCTGCGGAGGTCAATTACATTGACAATGATGCATTATATCAGTGCAATAATAACTATAATCCCTGTATGTTTAACCTATTGAGAAACATTTGTTCATTTTCACAATATTATCTTTTATATTTTGTAAACCCATTAATAATTTCATACTTGTTTCAATAAATACTGTAAATTACAGATTACAGGTAAACTTAAGTTTAATTCAAGATATGTTTTGAGAGAAAATTCCACTAATCCACTCCTTTGTACAGAACAGTATCAGCACTAGTTTTTACTTTTACTAAAGTGAACTAACAGCAGCATGCCTAGGGTTATATATGCATGCAAGTATATATATAAAGTCTGTAAAGTCTTTTACATTTAACCAGTTTGATTGTCTACACATAAATAAAAATATTTTATATTTTTGTGGTAATTTATTGGTCATTATTTGTTGTCATATCATTTTTTTTGCAAACTCAACATTGCATTGCTGCTAGAATAGTACTGAGTAGAGTAGTAGGGAACCAGGTAATGCTTCTTCCTCCCTCAGATTACAGATTATTGTTCGCCTTCCAGGATCTTACTGAGCTCATTTAACATGACTGCAGATTATTAAACACTTAAATCTCCAGCAAACATCCCAGTTTTTTCTTATTTAGACTCAATGGTACAGAAACATTAGTAATGCTGTGTAATAATGGGCCAAGACACCTCCCATGGGGCTCTCTACTTTTAGGTCTGACCTCAGAATAACATTTGTATCAATAATCTAATGAAGAAATGTGTTTTTTTTTTTTTCATGGTCTCCAACTTCTAGTTAATTGCCAAATACTATGCAAAATAGCCTTGTGCATGCAGCAAGATGGTTGATTAGAAAAATAAAGGTGACTGTAGCTAAAATGTAGTCAACTGTGCAAAATAAAGATGTTACCCTTGACCATTTAGGTTGCAAAGGATAACATTTTAGTTTATGATGCAGCTGTCTTCAGTCAGATTGACACATCCATCTTTCAACATGATTTGTTAGATCTCCTCAGTCATGTTGACATTTTCTTCATCAGTTTGTCCATTAATCTCTCTTTCTTTCTGCAGCACCATTTATATCTAAACACATAACAGGCCTTTAAAGCTTACTGGCTAGTCTATTTACGTCTCTGCTTATAATTTGCTTCTACTTACATCAAAAGTTCAAAGAAGTGAAAAACATTTAATAGAAATAGGCAAAAAAGGATATGCAGAGCTTATTTTCCTTATCTGGAGGAAAGCATCCGCTAAATGATTAATCTAAAATGGTTTTCATATATGTTTCAGTCTCTGAGATTTTTATATCCAGTTCAAATTTGCAAAGCTGATTAAAATTTGCTTTGATTCTTCTGAAAAGTTGTAATTAAGTCTCCTAATCCTGCAAGTATGCATCATCAAGTCATCCAAACTTTAGCAGTAGACTTGACATTTTACATTTAATTTAAAATGTTTATTCTTATTGACCTTTGAAAACCTTGATGTTAATGAGGTAAGTACATTGTGACAGAGGAACAAGCGGCGGGTTATACAAACAGAGACTTATGTGAAACTCTGAGTCATTTGTCAATCTGTGCGCTGGATCTGGTTACCCCAATTGCCTCCCAATCTGTCTGTTTCATTTGTCTATTCCAGGATGCTCAGCAGGGAAGCGAAAGCAATGCAAGTATTCAGTTAGTTTTCTTTGCCCTGTCCATATTCTCCCTGCATCCTCCTGCAGGGTTTCTGTGTCTGTCTGTATGAGCGTATGCAGGACCGATTTCACGCCTCCTCACTGCTCTCGGTGGCCTCCCTGACCGTCTGCTCCTCTTTATAATGTATTGTTTCAGCCTTCTGTAGAGACAGGGACAATGAAAAGCAAAAAAAAAAAAAAACTACTTTCTTGGCTCTGTGGCCTTTCTGTGATTCAAAACTTCGATTTGCAGGCAGAGTGGATAAAAATGCAGCCAACTCTCTTCTCTACATGTTGGCGAATAAAAGCCTCAGGTTACATCTGCCAGGTCATTTCAGCCAACAAACTTAACCACACAAGCATGCACAGTACAACCATGTCCTGGTTTTGCCATTTCCCCTCTCCTGTCTTGCATGTTGATTTTTTTTTCTTCAGCTGAGCAACTCTGGAAAAAGTTGCAGGGAGATAGAAGACTACTGGGAGGCTTTAAACCTAACCCCGCTGACACTTTGCTTGACAGGCCAGAATTGGAAAAGGATGGAACATGGGGGAGGTGAACAGATTAGGGGTTAGCTTTTTGCACTCGTGTGCATGTGTATGTGTATATATATATGTGTTGATGAAAGGGTGAGCATATCTGCACTTTCAGTACCACCACTCCACTGCTTTTGTGGTATGTTTATGAATTTTAAAATGTTGGCAGCTTGCCTCACAAGATAAATGTATCATTATGTCTCAGTAGGTGCAAAATTAGTCATGGCAGCAGCCTCAGGGGAGTTTCTGTAAAGCCTGACATGTCCTGGTTGGATTTGGCTCAGACAGCAGGAGGTCTGAGGGTAGAGGGTTAATATTGTCACCAACAGAGGAAAGGAGGCAGGAGGACACTGTCTGGGTCACATGGGATATAAGAAATGATGTGAGCATACATACTATTCAGACAGGCAGAGGAGAGAAATGTAAGAGCAAGAAAGATGTTAAATTTGATCCCTTGTTTGGTATATTTTATATAATTCTAAACTGTGGTTATTTATATTTAAGATGTTTTATTACTATTTTAATGTGTGATGTTCTTCAGCTGCACTGTTGCCTGTGTCCTCATTAACTTCTTCTCAATTAGACTTTTTCTGTTGTCTGTCTGAAAGGACAGACCAAAAAATAGGGATATATCTTCACAACTACAATGACTGTTTGAGACATGGGATATACGACAGGAGTCTCAGAATTCAGATATGTGTCATTGAATCAGAAAGTCATCTGGAACACAATAAAAATGTAAACATTGATTTCAGTAAAAACAAAATTATGTCTGATGAGGAGTTGGGCGAGTTAAAAGAGTGAGAATGAGCAGTTTTAATACAGGTAAATTACTCAGGAGCCTAATGACCGATACTGATGATCAACACATCTATTAATAATTAAGAGTTATGAAAATTGAAGGATACCCCCAAAATGATTGTTAGAAACACCATGAGGGCACAGAAAGTGGTAAATTCCAAGACAGCAACCAAAACATCAAACAATGATTTACAATAAGTCACTGTTCAAATACAATTAAGTCTAACAGTGTTTTTTTCATTGCATGACCTTTATTAGATCATATAATTTTAACCTGTCATCATTTTTCTCTTTCTGCTGAGTCTTTACACATTTTCTATTCTAAAATAAATGTCTCATCTAACTCTGAACACTGTTACCTTCTATTTGACTTTCTCTTATTACATTTACTTGTCCTTTTCCAGAGACAATGCCCAAACTTAACTTCTTCACACAGAATGAAAGTTTTTTTTTTCCATTTTTTCCCCCTAATGCCTAAGAAACTGACACACACTATAAAGAATACCTGCAGGCTTCTATCACACCATCTTTGGGTGAGAATTCTGTCATTTAAGTGTGCAAAAAGTTATTTAGGCAAGGCTATTTTATTTATTTATTTTTATATAGTATATTTCCTCTAAGAATCTAAGAGCTCTGCTTGGTTTATATTCTTTGAACATATCACATATGTATTCTGGTCCTAAACTGTTCTGGGATTTAAAAACCATCAGCAAGGTTTTAAAGTCTATTCTGTGACTGACTGGAAAGTGGAAACCAGTGTAAAGATGTTAAAACTGGTGTGATCTGTTCAGATCTCTTAGTCCCAGTTTAAAAAGTTAAAAAGTTTAAAAAGAGCTAAAAAGTTTCTTGGGTACAGCTTTGATGTGACTGCTGAAAGTCAGATCTGAGTCTATCAGCACTCCAAAGTTACAGACTTTATTGGTAGTTTCGAGTCTCCAGATGTTTACTGATGGTGGCCCTCTTCTCTTTGCTACCAAACAGAATTATCTCAGTTTCATCCAGGTGTTTATTTACTCCAAACAGTGACCCGGTAGATCTATTGGTCTGCAGTTGTCTGGTGACAAAGACACATAAAGTTGTGTATCGTCTGCATAACTGTGATAATTAATGTTTACATTCTGTAATAGTTGACCAAAAGAGAGCATATACAAGCTGAACAGAAGAGGTCCAAGAACTGACCCCTGAGGTACTCCAAAAGTCATGGTCACTCGTTCAGATTCATCGCTGCAGATCGTAACAAAATAACTCTGACCTTCTAAATAAGACCTGAAACAGTTAAGGACCTCTCCAGAAAGTCCAACGCAGTTTTCCAGCCTGTGCAACAGGATTCTGTGATCTACAATATCAAACGCAACACTGAGATCCAGCAGAACCAGGATTAATACATGACCAGAATCAGTATTGAGCCTGATGTCATTTAGGACTTTGACCAGAGATGTTTCAGTGCTGTGATGAGGTCGGAAGCTGGATTTATAAAGACATTTATCAAGATTTCCATTTTCATTTAAGAAGTCATTAAACTGGTTAAATACAACTTTTTCAAGTATCTTCGATATAAAAGATAGGAACTGCCAAACTATTTTGTGTAGGATTAAGATAACATTTCACATAAAGAAAAGTCCTTTCTGTGAGTACGTAAGATTTGGAACTTTAGATTGAAGGAGAACAGAGCTGAAGATGGATAGACGGGTGGACACATGGACGAACTGATGAATGGATATGTAACATTATTTCTATATGTGTATTTTTACATACCAACAACTATTTTCACTTTATGTAGGAGTAGTGAATCTGTGCAAGAAGCTTCTCCACTTATAACAGTTCCTTTCCTTTTTGCTTTTGTTGCCATGGTTGTCTTTTTTTGGACTTACTCATCCCTTCAGCCTCAGTATCTCTCTTCTCCATTAAACATAACTTGTCATTGTTTAAAAGCAGTCACTGCCATTTTTGTGTTATTTTCTCTGTGTCCTTTACTTTTTCCATTTGCCTCACCGGAGGTCTTATGAAGAGGATGCTTTTCCCACATCCAGCAGAATCAAGACAGTATGTGGTTTTGTCAAATGTTAAATAAATACGCAGAAATTTGAAGCTAAAATGACTCGGACAGTATTTATACTTTTTATTTTTTTACACTTTTCCCTTTTATACTATAGTTTTAGTGATATATCAACAGATGCTGCTTGTAGAGGAAATTGGGAACTGGTCAGCTGTTTGCAAAACAACATTCTGGTGTGCCGTTTCACTAGTAGTGTTTGCACTATGTGTAAGAATGCTTAAGTCATATAAATGACAAATGCCAAGTTGCAGAACCACTCAGAGCTACATTATAATTGCTTAGTAAGCCCTACTTTTTTCTACCAGCTGGATTTTTATGTGCTTTGTTGATGCATTTAAAGGCTAATATATAAAACTGTTGTTTATATATTGTACAGGGGATATAACACATTCAAATGATGCATTTCTGTGTTGCATAGCATTACAGTCATGTCCCTGAAAGTTCTACTCATTCTGAGTAAGTGCTTTCTCCGGAGTAGAAACTAAAGAAGACCATGGGAAATTTAACCATGAACAACAATTATCAACAGTTCCTGGCCCTAAAAGCAAATACATTCAGAAACCTTCATCTTTCGTTTGTGATATTCACAGCACACTCCAACAGTAATAAATGCTGTGTCATTCATTTCTAGAAAGCTCTCCTTGTTGTCCTTAATGTGTAAGCACAATTTCAAATGCAAAGAACTAGTAGCGCAAGTCTTTTGCACAGTATCTTTAGACTATTCATTTCTTACATATGCAGTCTGATTTGATGTTGATCAAATGAATCACCTTCCTGTTGGGTTATTTATCAGTTATCACCACCCTATGCATATTATCATCCAAAGATTTGTATCTGCTACAGTATTTGTTATATTTGTAGTACTTCTTTAATTCTCTAATGAAAAGACAAACAAAGTGTTGAGTCCACCCAACATTTCTATGTTTCAATAAGTTGTAACATACAGGCAGATACATGGTTCCTAATCAGAGTGTGGTGTCTTCATTCTGGCCTGGCTCATAGGTGATAACTCTTTTACTGTCAGTAATGATTGTCAATAAAACAGCAACACTGACTTTATGTCACTTTATAAAACTCAGATCTTTGTATCAACTTTAGAGGCACTGCATATAAGGATTCACATAATGTTTTTAGCTAATAAAAGTTTATCTGGAACCAGAATTATACTGAACTCAAATCACTTCTGACAGTATGTGAATTTTAAGCAGCATGCCTACAGCATCCCCTTACCTGCTCCCTACTTACTAACTACCAACAACAAAAGCGTGACAGTCATGAGAGAAAGGCTTGATATTTTTACTTGTTTTTTAAATCAAGGCAAACTTTCTGAAGTTTAATTAACTTTAATTTAATTGGTTTTTCCTCAATGCTCTATTTGTGTATTAAGTTATTAAGTTTAAGTTACATGGGATTAGTCACCCATTCCACTCCAATTGAGCCACTTTTATCAAGTTCCACTTCAAAGCCAGTAATCAAACCAATAAAAACCTTTTGATCATACCTGGCAACAGTCCATGTGTTTTTCTTATGTCAGCTGTCATTTCTTAATACAGTGATAAACTAATGGCAGCAAGACTCAACAGGACAGCTCGTCTGTCAGGATTTATGACTTGCACATGCTTCTGTGTAAATACACTTTTACGCCAGCATAATCACCTGACATGCAGGCGGCAAGAGTGGAGAGGCAGCGACCAGAAAAGATGCACTTGATCAGTTATGGTAGCTCCAGACAGGCAGGCCGACGGGTTTGAATTGGACAAATAGATGATGAAGTGGCTTTTATCTTAGGGACAGAAAAGAACACTGCTGGCATCTTAAAAAGAAAGGAGAAGAGAAAGAATGAAAAAGGGGGTGAAAACAAGGAATGATGTTCTCAATTGTGTTCCTATTATGGTGAAAAATGCCATTACCAACCCTCTTGTATCCATGCCAGCCACATAAAGGCTCGCCAACTGTGTTTAGTAATTTGTGAGTACCTCTAAAGGGAAAACAGATGGGCCACTGGTGATGATCACATGGATGCCACGGTGAACCAGCAGAAAGAAAATCAGAAAATCTGAGTCTTATCTGCAAGCTGCAGGAAGTGGAGGATGTGTCTCCTTGGTGCTTGTACACACAGGAAAAGACACAAGACGAAGGCAATGAAAGATCACCTGTTAGCTTTAAAGTCCACCTTTACAAGCCAGTGTTCCCAGGTGGTGGGACTTCGCTGAGCACTAACACTCTTTTTCACAATTTTCTTTGTAGAGACTCTCAGGATTTAATCTTTTTTATTTTAGCCTCACAGTCAGATGGACCTTGTTTAGCTAAAGCAGCACAAAGACAAATATGAAAACAGGAAAGATAACCAAACAAAAGACAGTCCCCTGGGAGTTATGGTTCTGCCACATTTTCATCTAAATGCAGATGGGAGATATAGTGCAGTTGGGGTCCTTGCTAGTTTACGTTCATAGCCTTGAAGCAAAAGAGAATGTTGCTGTTTTTAATTTTCCTATGGGCTTCTGCAAGATTTAATTTAGACTTTTGAATGATAGAATTTGCTGGTGATTTTAGGTGATGTATCTTGATGAAAGCCTGCACCATTTTGGAAACAACAAATAAACCTTAAAGTAGACAAAAGGAGGAGGGAGGAGACTGAATAAGATTGTAAAGTTTGGCTGGCTTCATATGCAGGATGCTATTGCCATTTTGATTAGCATAATTTTACACCAATGGAGCTTATCCAGGTGGAACAAACTGGAAAGCATACAAAAAAATATTGATGCTTCTCTGCAGAGGAATAAATTGTCTGTTTTTGTTCTTGGCAAGTGGCCAGTTAGGTGGATCAGAAACTGCCTGTTGGTTGTCTTCTGAGATTGCACCTTAATCTGCTTGTGTCTTGTGTGTTTGAATGTATTTGAGTGTGCAGGAAGAGAAGGAAAGGCATGCGCCTGTGTGTGGTAAACAAAGATGAGTGCCACATCCTCCAGAGGGATAAAGCGAAGAGAACGACTGTAGAGTCGAATCTGATAGCTTCCACTGAACAATGTGCCTTTTGAGTGTGTGTGTGTGTGTGTGTGTGTGTGTATGTCTGTCTATTTATTTATCTATCTGTTCTGTCAATCTTTCCGCGTAAACATGTACTGTACACACACACAGACATGCACACAGACACACACGCACACATACATATA
>JBAMHX010000016.1:20820160-20845659 GCA_037177515.1 Pseudomugil tenellus
AGGCAGTTCTGAAGGCAAAAGGGGGTCCAACCCGTTACTAGCATGGTGTACCTAATAAAGTGGCCGGTGAGTGTAATATTATTCCCCTGATAGATCACCAGCTGTCAAATATGTTATCCCAGGAAGTGCATAGTCAGAGAGATCCATATATCCTGACACAAGCATCACAGTCATATTGAAAATGTCTGATGCTGGGTGGGAGATTGGGAAGATCATGGCAGACAGCGAGAGTCTGTGAGATTCTTACTTGGATCTTAGTTCAGGTGTATAATGAGTGACAGACTATAAATGAAATAGAAAAAAGTCCAGTTTGTCTTAAAAAGTAGCAAAGCAAGCAAATAAAAAATCCCTACTCTTATGCTATTGCAGCCAGTTTAACTCGAAAAGCACAGTGTGATCTCGATGAGGTACATAAGATGTAATAAGGAGGAAAGAAGTGGACGGGATGGTGATTCACAAAGATCATTCACTTTTATTTCTCTTTTATTCTATTCTTTCACACTTGATTGTGTTGCTTGAGGCTCAAAGAAAGAGTTCATGAGTTAGATGTTATCCAAAGCAGAGATAGGCCTATACCTTATTAAAATTCCTTACAATACATCAAATAGCTATTGGGATATTTTTCTGAAAATTTAAATGTCAATCAGTCTACCCTCTGCGGAGTTCTGGTACCATCCCTCCAGTCCTAGAAATTGTGTGTAAGACATACAAGTCTGGACCAAAGTGGTGGGCTGAGCGACAGACTTGCCGCTAGCTGTGTAGCTAACAACTGGCTAGCTGATTGAAAATGCATGTACTGCTGCTGGGCTTTGGAGTGAATTAGATTAGACACAGTGGCTTGTGTGGTGCCTGTGTTCTTAGAAGCGAGAGGAAAGGAAATGGTGACAGATAAGACAGCTTGAAAATATTCAAATGAGGTTTAAGGGTTTGCTGGTAAACCTCTTTCTCACACTGTGCACTAAGGACAAACCAACACAGATATATCTAAGAGACAATAAGCTGTGATGCTGTTTTGTCAGCTGTTTTCCCCTGCAGTGTAAATCAGCCACCTCTGTTGTTTCAAACAAGGTAACACAGATTGAAGTGTGATGGTAATGCATAATATGTTTGGTATGATGAGTGTGAGTATTAGTTAGGGAAAAAGACAACAATACAACTAAACAAATAGCCTTATACCTTCCTTCATAATCATATTGTCACTTGTTATTTTGATGGTAGTAATTTTGGTATCTTTATGGTTTGATGGTGCCTTGAACTGCAATGAGATGAACAATACTGGTTTCATTATACATTACACATCCAAGGTTTTGAATGATTTATAAATTACAGTGATATATTCTCTCACCCTGCCCCCCAACTCAATCAGATACAATAATGGTCTGCTGGATCAATGGCCAAAAACAAAAGACGAGCATTGAGCTTCTTTGTTTACTCTTTCGCTCTACAACCAGAAGGCTCGAAATTGAACAAGAACCTGGAAGGAAAGCACATGTTTTCATCTGCAAGAATTGATTAACTAAAACCTTTTCAATATAATGAGAAAAAACAATTATGTGGCTGCTGTAAAAGACATGATTGATGAATTCCTCTGTCCGCTTCTTAGGTTTAGCCAATGGAGATGCAGTGGTGAATATGCGGAAGGTGACCCATCAGACCATTAGTGAGGAGCTGTCTAAAACCGTGCTGCTACCATGTGTCTTCACCCTTCGCCCCAGTGTTGGATCACCCCATGAGCCACCCAGGATCAAGTGGACCAAGGTTTGGGGCCAGAGAGGCTCTGATGGTCAGCAGAAGGAACAGTCAGTCCTAGTGGCCAAAGACAATGTGGTCAAGGTACAAAAATATTCAAAGGAAAAGATTCTCAATTGTCTTTAAAATGAATCTGTCCATACTTTTTTGCCATCCTCAATAACTGACTTTTTTTTCCTTGATGTCTTTCATCCATTCTCAACGTTCCTCAGGTGAAAAAGGCTTTCCAGGGCCGTGTCGCACTACCTGGTTACAATAAGAACCGCTACAACGCCAGTCTTGCTCTCATTGGACTACGTTCCAGTGACTCTGGTCTATACCGCTGTGAAGTTGTGGTTGGCCTCAATGATGAGCAGGACACGGTTCCCCTGGAGGTCACAGGTATGTACAATCCAGATTTGTAATTAAAGCTTTCCAAAGTTTCTCTTTAGGGCAGACGCACAAACCTTCACTCAACGGGAAATTACACACAAACTAAACATGTAGAATCTAAGACAACTAGTGTTTGAGAGGTGTTAATTAGTCATAATTACCTTATGATGTCATTTGTAGATTTGGAATTTGCTTTTAAAGTTTCAAGTTTAGTATTTAGCCTTCTTTATTTTGGCTCTTTGAGTCAGAAGGGATCATATTTAAATGTGCTGGTGTGATGTTAAGTGATTAGGTGATGCTAACTTGGTAAGCAAGATACATGTGGTATTCATGTTAAATGTGATATTAAGAAGGATGATGAATGGCTCCTCTTGTCAACATACACCACTTATCAGGGTTTGTTACTCATGACTTTTTTAATATTGAAACTTCATTCAAAGTACATGAAGTTGGAAACCATTACGCAAATAAACATTTGTGTACAGTTCAAAGGTATTTTTAGAAGGACTTGGGCTCTGTTAGTTAAAATGAAAAACAGATAAAAAATGTGTTGAACAGCAACCATAGATAATGAAAATATCGGTAGAAAATGGGTTGTGTAGAAAAGATAACAGCTTTAGTTCACAAGTAAGGTAACCTCCTGCCTCTCTTCTTTTATAAAACATATTTACTTTAATTGGCACTGAGGCATGTCATGTAAGCAAGTCCAGCTGGAAAATGTATGAGTCTGAGACAACAAGCCACACATTAATGTAGTTATTTTCAAGAACACTGATCGGATGAACTGAATTCGCCTAAAGAAATTACAATGACTTGTGGTATTTTTTTTTTTGTTTTGTTTTGTTTTGCTCACTACTCTATATGTGAAGTTTATTTACTGAATTTACTGAGTCTGGTCAGGTGAGTGCTTTATTTGGAGATAATAGTCATGACAGTGACAGTGGCCACATTTACATGGGACTTTTCATTCCGAATAAAAGTTAATTCTGCTTCAAACAGATGAAAAATAACCATATAAAAACCTACTTCTGAGTGCAATTGACAAATCGGAATTATGCTTAATTCTGAAAAAAAGTGAATGGTTTATTCTCATTTTAAAGCTAAATTAAACAATTCCTGTCCCAAACCTTATATTATATAATAATTATAATTACTTCATGTTATGACATTGAGATGGGATAGGTCCACAAATCCTAAAATGCAGGATGTTACTAATGTCAATAAACTACTACTGATGAAGCCAAACAGTTATTATAGACATTTAAGCAGCAGACACTGAGTGTTTCTACATGGAATCTGCAGTGACTGTTTATGACTAATTCCAGTAAAACAACCAAACTTTATAATTTCGTCAGTCTAAACCAGGTTTATTATAACTGCATTTAAAGAAAAATGTACATGTAGTATAAAAAGCACATCCTGCAGTGTTGATTCAACCATGTTTTATTTTTTTTTTCCATTACAGCGCTATTTCATACATATTCCCATTCTTATGAACTGACTCAGAGCCTGAAATGCACTGAAGTATTACAAATTACTCCAGTAGTACAACTTGCCAATGTTTAGTGCAGAAAAATTTTACAGTTTTTGACTCTGCAGTACAGCAAATGTAGTCAGGTCAACAGTGGAGATGGAGGCAGAGAAAAATTAGCATATTTATTAATCCATGTTTATGAAATTAAGCAAAGGTGAATCAAAAGCATGTAAAGTAAAATAAATAAACCGCTCATTTAAATTTGTTTAACAGATTCGTGCCAGAAGAAACCTTGGCATAGAAGTTTGTTGACTGACAAAATCATTAAACTGAACTAATTAAAAGACTTTGTTGATTTTTTTACTACAAATGTTTTGATTGTGTTTCTTTTTATTGAGGTTTTAAAGTGTGTTAATGAGCAGATTTAATTTGGGATTATTTAAATGTTTAACCAAAAAAAAAGAGTATCAAAACAATATATCATAAAGTCAAAGCATCAAGTTAAATAAACATGATTATTTAATATTACAGCCTGTGGTTGTTGCATTAAATCAGATTTGTCCTGACTGATAAAAGCGTAAAAAAGAAAAAATAATATATTTCTTTCTTTATTTATTTAATATGCTGTTGAAGATGATGTTGACCTTCGTGACACAGTCACAGTTAAACATATTTTGCATAATGGGTTATGTATACAATCCATGAGGGAATTATGGGATTGTTTGCATGTTTCACCTTCATGAATTATAGCAAGATGGAATTGCTGCTTCTTTTTTTTTTTACTTTGAGTAGCTTCTGCATTGCTTTCAAGGTCTGCTATGAATAATGAAAACCTTTTCCATGTCAGATTAATACAGTCATTACAGCCAGAGTTGTTTAATATGTGCTGTTGTTTGATGATAAGAAAGGGGGGAAAACTTAAACACATCAAGCATCATGCAGTTCATCGTGCTATTTAAGTGCTGTTCATGTGCTGACAGCCTAATGAAATCAATAAGGTTGAAAGACAGCAGGGCACACCGTTAAAAGCCATTAGGCTATTCCTATTTATTGTATAGTTTTTGGTTATTAAATTTAACTTACAAAACATTTAAATTAATTATTTGTATCCAACATATTATAGTTCTTTGTAACAAAACCATCAGGATTGTGAAAGAGAATTTTATAGTTAAAGCTGTTGTCTTTCCAGGACACACACTATTTTTAAAGAGACGTTGTTATTTTACTAATGAAAACCACTGTGCCATGTTGTCCTTCGTGCTACCATTAGCACAATTAACAGCAACAACTAAAGTACAGAAGGTTTATTATTTCTGAAGGAGCAGCATGGAACAGTGGTCTAATATGTCTTCTATCAAGCGACACAAACACCTCTCTCTATCGCAATGTTTATTTTAATGTGTTTTTGTGTGCACACAGATTTCTATGTCATATCTCATTTACAATACTTCACAATGGATAATGCTTGTTCTCAAGCAAGCAAATGTCTATTTTTCTTCCTCAAGAATTCTCTATGCATGGAGCAAAATCCCAATATGCTTGGGAGACCTCATCTCCTATTAATTATGAGACCATTGAGGAGAAGCCATCTCCAGGACTCAGCCTTAAGTGGCAGTCACACTTCATGTCAGACTCCAGCCAGCTTCTCTAATACTTCTCAATGCTTAAGATGTTAATTAGCAAGTATTGATACTGTTCTGCTGTATCAATATCATTAATCCACACTTCCCTTCTTGTAGTCATTTGTGTATTTCTAGGTCACTGGTTGCAATCTTAATTCTCAACATCTCCCCCTTGCAGCTTCAGTTTTCCTTGTTCACTGTTTATTACACATTATTCCTTTTGGAGTGAACTGGCAGGTCATTTTGACCTATATGATAGCATTAGTGGTGTTACCCATTGAGAAATTACATTCCTATACAGCCTGGTTTAATGAGGTTGGATTGCAAGCACGCGCTGGATGGCAAGAATTAATTGTCATTGTTCAACCATCCATACAGGCGATTCATGGCAGACTGCATTTCACGCCAACGGAAAACAAACCTTATTAATGAACCTGGGCTTGCCCTAATGTCTCAGGTCAAAATGTCAGTCATGAAAAAAAGTATATACCTGCCTTATGTGACTTTCCCACCTAACTGGGTCAATACAAGGTGGTTAAACAACCACATAAGAAACTAAGACAACCACAGGAATGGAGATGAGACAGTATGTGAGGTTTCAAGGGTATTTGTTACCGAATGATTGTTGAAAAAGTAAAATGCTGTGCAATCTGTGGGGACGGAAGAGACGTTAGGGTGTGCCAGAAATCAATGAACGTATCAAAACAAAACAAGACATACCTCAGAGGCTATTCTGAAGAAATAACCAAAATCTGACTAAATAAACACTTAGCTACACTGCTCTTCGAAATAGCTTCACCAAAAACATATAAAGGGGGTGTTAACAAATACTAACTAATGTTTTTAGACAAAGTTTACTAAGTGGTGGAACATGTACACTGTACATTGTACAGGGTACCCCAAACTTACTTGGTCCCCCCCCAACACACACATACCTGTTCCGAGCATTCAGACCAAGCACAAGATAAGTAGAGAAGAGTCTGTCTTAGCTTTCAAATGTGTGGCTTTTAAAAGGATTGCCTCCAAGTGTGTGTGCTACATGTGACGACAAGGCATCCAATGGATGGAAGGCTTGGGAATTTAACACCTGATAATGATAAAAACAAATTAAATACTTGCCTGCACGTAACATTATTTATCGTTTTATTGAGCCCTGTGATGGACTAGAGAACTGTCCAGAATGTACCCTGCCTCCTGCCTGATGACTGCTGGGTTAGACTCGAGCTACCTGCGACCCTGAATTAGATGAAGCCATTAAGAAAATGGATGGATAGTTTTATTGATCAGTTTTAGTCTTGATAAGAGTCGAAGAAGCAGTCGGTAAAAGACTGCAAAACTGGAGGAAAATATTTTTCCTCTTTCATTTATCGATTTGTTTTTATGTCTTGGGTTAGGTTGTAGTACATTGGTCATAAATCTCATTCTGCATAAAAGTATTTTCACTCTCTACAAGTAGATGGCTGAAACCACAGAGAAACAAAACAAATCCGGGACTATAAAACCAGTGTTAACAAAGTCTAATGTGCATAATTTCAATTGCAGTTTTTAATCACTGGTCACTGTGGAGAGTAAATAGATCTGGTGTGATATGTTCATTAGGGAACTTTAGAAGCTTATTTTACATAGATTTAATACATTTGGGAATTGCCAGCCTGTTTTCAGACTTCTAGTATTCACACACTGTAATTTCATGCTCTCACACATGAATAGTAGTCGTATCATTCTCTTAGCCAGAAAGCAGATAAGCATATTTCACAAAATGCAAAATGTTTTTCTCTAATTAATTTGAGCTCTTTATGATTTTCAGTGTGAGTCGTATTACCGTAGTGCCATTGAACCTCATTTTCCAAGAGTTGCCATTGTGTATCTGTGCTTACACAAATGAATGTAATTTCGCTGTATACCTTTACTGGGATTAATTTATTTTTCGTACATTTTTTTTTTGCCAATGCCAAGGGAAAACTAGTCTACACTGTGCTACAATGAGGGCATCCAACAGTCAAATACAGTTCTGCTCATGTCCCTGGAGACAGTGTGAGGATATGTGAAGATCCAGAGGGTAAAAATAGAAACGAGGTATATTGGACATTCAGCCCTCCTGTGGAATAGTACTGGATTTCCCATAGTGAGTGGAAAGCTATTATTCTCTCTAGTGCACTTATTAGCTACTGAACTTGCATTTTTGTTTGGACAAAGTCCCACAGCCTCAAAGGAGGAAGGATAAAAGACGAGAAAACAAGAAGAAATAGAAAAAAGAACAACTGAGTTTGTAACTACATGCAACTACAAGGACTAGAGTAAGAGCACAATGACCGAATGGCCAAATGGAGCTCTGGGATCGAGGGACCTAAGTGTGATTGTGTGTACGACAGTGCTATATTCAAACACATTTGTAGGCTTTCGCAACTCAAAACTTGGAGTTTTAAACTTCAGATTGCCCCTTGGACGTCCATCTCACAGGAATCTTAATCACTCCCAGGCAAAGTCAGAGAAGATAAAAGTTCTCTGCTAGCAACAAGACACCAACAAGCATTTGTGGTGCTGGATACTAGACGGTGATTTGTGTATGGTATACGGGAGATAGATGGATACGTTGGAGCAGTTTCAGTTAATCATCTGGTCCCAGTTTATTCTTCCACCTTGGATTGTTTCCTGTCAGCATCTTACCCTCTTTTGTGCCAATATGAAATAAACAGTTCTACTTACACGCTGCACTGCTTTGTTTTATTCCATCGTTGCTCTGCCTTATTTGTCATTCTATCATGAGTGTAGAGGCAGGCGTCTTGCAGCAGGGTGACACTGTGTGCTGTTAAAGCAGCAAAACAAACATCTGCAGTTTGTCGTTCGCCGCATCAAAGGGCAGCATCTCTCTTCTCCACCAATAAACCTGCCAACGATCTGATGCAAACGAGACACAAAACCTAACACAAAGTTTGCTGAAGCTGCAGGCTGGCGCATGTAGATGCTTATGTTTTATTAAGGTTGTTGGTAATAAATACATCTGCAATTTAAAGCTTGCAAGTCAATGCATTTGGTTTGGTTCTGGAGCATACTTATTCTTGTTTTCATATCTTCCGTTTCTCTGCTCTAGGTGTGGTTTTCCACTATCGCGCCCCTCATGACCGCTACGCCCTGTCTTTTGCTGATGCCAATAGGGTTTGCATTGAAAACTCTGGTGCCATTGCGACACCAGGTCAGCTACAGGCCACCTTCGCCGATGGTTACGAGAACTGCGATGCAGGCTGGCTGGCTGACCAGACTGTACGGTAAGGCTTTTAACACGTCCTATATTTCCTCTCTGAGGAGTAACCCACAAAAGGGTAGTCCTTACTATCACTATGATTATAAATGTGATGCACCACGGCATCTTAAATATTATAAGCATTTTCAAAGGGGTCAACAATTCAGTTCATGTGGTTGGAAATTTATTCATTTAACTGAACCAAACTGTACCTGAAGATGATTTCTGAAAGCTTTGCACAAGCTTCCTGTGAAATGCCTTTCTTGGCCATTTCTGTTTCTCCATCCATCCTGTTGTTTACAGTTGGAGCTCTTTAATTGGTCCAGATCTAGCAGGGTCTGATGGCTCATCAACCAAGAGGGAAGTATCCAGTAAATATGAAGGGAAAAACTCCGGTTTTAGCTGTTCTAACAGCCACCAGGCCGAGAGAAAGCAGCAGAGGTCTGAGACACTGCAAGACTCAGGTCTCCTGTTATATTCTGTGCAGAATAGCTTAAGGGGATAACTGCAGGGATTTATTTGTTTGGAGAAATCTGCATTTCCTGCATGTATTTTGGTATCTGTGTGTTTTTCCTGAAGTACTTCATAAATCCCTGTTTGCCTTGTATAATCTTTTAATCAGCCTTTTTGCTTGTGCCCTGATGCTGCTTGAATCAATGGTTTTGTATAATAATTGTTCAGGTGGAGCCCAGATATACAGTAGAATACTGTTTTCTCAGCCCCACAGGCATATCAAATCGCTGAAGGAATTATTAAATCTGTTAACCTCTCCTTCACTTCTTGCCTTTATTTTCCCTCTCTCCAGCTCTCGCTGAAAAAGTTGAGGATTAGTGGTGCATTAAGCACATTTTTTAATGATTTGGGTAATTATGTATGAAATTTACACTAAGGGCAAAATGATTAAAAGTAACAAGATGGTGTATCAGTTGAACTGCTTTCCACTTGTATTCCTGAGGTTGTAACATGACATGAATGTGACTGTATACCTCATTTTTGCATTTCTTTCCATTTTGATGGTGATGAGATTCTTTGTTAAGAATCTCGTCTCACAACAACCAGGAAGATATCTTTTAAATTAAAAGACAAGAAATGATAAAAGCAAAGCTCAGTTTTCATCTACTCTGTTTGCTAATGTATCAGACTCCTCCAAGGGGAGTGAACTCTATCTGTGACTGCCTTTTTGTTTAAGCTATATAAATATTGTCTCACAGATTCTGTTTTTGTTTTTCTGACCTGATTTTCTCTACAGGTATCCCATTCAGTCACCTCGACCTGGTTGCTATGGTGATCGTGAGGACTCACCTGGTGTCCGTAACTATGGCAATAGGTCCCCTGATGAGCTGTTTGATGTCTACTGTTTTGCCAAGAAGCTTCAAGGTGAATAAGATTTGGATATTTCAATCTTGAATGCAAGTTTTGTCTTTCATTGGTGTTTTTCTAGAACGCTGTGACCAGAAGCTAATGCTCAGCTGGCAAAGAAAATGAGAGGGCAGTGAAAACTAGAGGCAATATAACAACCAGCCCTGGTGTTTATGCCTGTTAAAGTTATGAGACAAGTAGGTCTATAGTATTGTAAAATCTTGCCATTTGATTTGCAGTGCGTGATGCAGAGATGGCAAAACTCTACTGTGCAATCAGCCCGTTGGTCAACCACTCCTCCCAATAAAATATAAGGGGCCCTCAACAGCATATAGCTGCAATAATGAAGAAAAGTTTAAGTTCTGGTGCTATATGTCTGTATCTATTACACTGATGAGCCTCCAGTTATTTTTCTTAAGTATAAGGTTATCTTACCAAATCTTCAAATACTACAGATTGAGACAGTATGTGGTTATTTTTGCTATCCATGTTGTTGCAGTGGCTGGTTGTGCTTTTCACACAATCTAAAGAAGCAGCACTTGACTGCAATCTTCCCCCTCTCACAAACATTAAAGTTTTATTTTAAGAGCAGTAACAGATACATTTAGCGCTCAGACTGCCTTCTCCCCCATGTGTTGGCTCAAAGAGCTCCAGCTTGCAGCATTACTACTGGAGCTATAGCTCAAACTGATACAGCTCTGGATCACTGCAATCCACCACCCTAATGTCCAGTCTGAAGGGGAGAAGTTCTCCATCTGTAACGCTGTGCTTTGCTGCAGGTGTTTTATTCTGCACTGCCTACATTTTTCTCTGTTGGCCTCATTCCCTCCCTTGCAGCACCTTGTTCACTTTTTAGGATTCGTTAGAATCATGCAGTGGTTAGTTTGGTGCAGGGCAAAGGTTTGAAGTCGCACTTTAAAGTTTTTTCTGGACTCAGTTTACCGAATGTATTAAAAGAAAAGCTGAGCATTTCAGCTGTCAAACTCCAACAATGTTGTGGAAAAAAATTGAAGCTTTTTCTTTTCTTTACTTCTTTGTGAAACGCAAAGCATTCTGTTAAGAAATTTCTGTTGCTTTTGCATAAAACAGCTGCCAACAGTCACAGCTAACTACATATGTGCAGAAAAAAGCTTGACAGGTAAGGCAAGCACAAAGAGGCAGATGTGAAAAAAAAATCTACCACATTTAAACAGCTCTAAACTTTTATGAAGGGTCATGAGGAAGGCAGAAACATAACTATTATAGCTGTGCGGATCAATCCAATTATCTATAAAATAGATATCAAGGCTTTTATCACTATTCTTCGATACCAATGTGAGATGATGATAACAGTTATTTTATTACTTTGTTATATTGTTGATGCTGTTTTTTATGTTTTTTAAAAACTGTTTTGCAAACAAATAGAGCTTATATTTAATGTTCCTAATTCTACCATGTGTTTTAATTCACAAAATGGCTTGTACTGGGTTTTATTATAATCATAATCTTGATAAATAATTACATGCAAAATTAATACATTTATTAATAGCATATCGGTATATCATCCAGCTTAATTAATTTTATTGAGCTCACAGGAACTGTTGGTTCATGTGGTTCATTTTTCCTTTTAGACTTTTGTCTTTGAAGGGCATTGAAAGCATTGATGAGCATCCTCAAGTGGGTATACAGCAGGGCTGGCAATAAAACTAAAACAGGCTATGACTTGTGGATGACAGTTTTCATGAGTCATATCATCTTTAATTGTAACAATACAGTTGATACTTTAGGGAACCATGAAAATTAACTAAGAAAATTATCTCCAGTCAATGCCTCATATTACTACAGCACATAGTCCCTGATGAAATGATGTTTTATTGCATGTGAGTTTCCTGGCTGAAATTAAGTGTTTGTCATACTTGATTAACCTCCTGCACCCTCCAGAGAACAATCATCATAACAGCAGGGTTTTAACACCACAGCAGCACCTGCTCTAGGGCTTAGTTTATCTGGGGAACTAGTTATGATCTCAGCTGCTACTAGAGCTGACCAAAGTAAGAGGTTTCAGTGGCATTTCACTTTTCTTTTGTATTTTTCTTTATGTATAAGTTCTGGCATAAAGACAAATATATGCATTATATTTTTTTTTCTGCTTGGTTTGATTTGCATAAAATTCAGATTGTTTTCTCTCTTTTTTAATTTAATCTCAAATCCATATGGTTTATCTACTCCTCAGGAGCCTTCCAGGATGTATCTTTGACATCTTTCATCATCCCCTCCAACAAAGATCTCCTCACATAATCTAATTCTCCTTCTTTTTCATTTAATTTTATTTGCTTCTTGACCCTTTACCACTCTCTTTTCTGTTCAATGGAAGAGACATATTATGAAGACATTGTATCCTCATATCAAACTTTAACCTTTGTTTTCGACTCCCCATTTTAGACATTCACCTCTCTGACTTGTACTTTTTTTCATCATATCTTAAACTGACTGGTTAATTTCAACATATCACTTTAATCAAGCTTTGCAGACACTGAAGTACTCTCGAAGGGTTTTGGTCTCTCTTGAAAGTCATCTTTTATAAATTTCTGCTTCAATTTAGGCTAGAAGGAGCCTATTTAAAGTGCCTTAAAAAACCCCACTCAGAACCAATAAGAAATAGACATAGACTTAAGCATAAGTTCTCTCAAACACCTGGCTTGAAGACTGGATTACTTAGATTCTGTAATGCACTCAGCTTGTCATCTTACTGCTCTCTCCATGCTCCAGGTCAAGTGTTCCACTCCACAGTGCCAGAGAAGTTAAGCCTTGCCACAGCCTCCATTCACTGCCATTCCCTGGGAGCCCAGCTGGCCACCGTTGGGCAGCTCTACCTGGCCTGGCAGGCTGGTCTAGACCAGTGTGATCCCGGCTGGTTGGCAGATGGCAGTGTCCGCTACCCCATCAATGTGCCACGGAAGAACTGTGGCGGAGACGAGCCTGGGGTGCGAACCGTCTACAATAATCCTAACCGCACCGGCTTCCCAGACACTACCGCCCTGTTTGATGCCTACTGCTACCGAGGTACTCAAAGCTTTGTGATGATGAAGTCAATGCATCATCATTGTGGTAATTGCCATAGCAACAACAGCTGAATCTAGGGACTTGCTTTCCATTCGGATTTTTAATTAGCACTAGATGTTTGTGTCACACATGAAGGAGTTGCAAGGAGATTGTGTGACATTTGTGTACCTCCTGGTGGATTTAAAGACTTGTATGTTGTGTGTAGTGAAGCCTGAGAGAGAGAAAGGGAAGATAGATAAACACAGAGGCTTGAATACAGTCAGCCTAGCAGGGGTTTGCAGTGTCTGTGTCTGACCTTGTCCTTTTATCTTGTGCTAATTCAAACAGGAAAAAGTAAGTTTAATCTTCACATTGAACCAACTTTACAGCTTGTTTTTTTTAATATTTCACACTTTATTCTCTTTTCCCACATAGCATTGATTGAAGCTGCCAGTAGATTCATGTTTGAAAATTATATTTCCACAGATAGGGAAAGAAAGTCAATTTCATCTCTCAAGCTGTGAGAACTAAAGTAAAACCTCATGCTTAACGCAATCATTTTAAGTCAACAAGAACAGCATGAGATGAGATAGGCAGCAAATCTGTCAAAACAAACAGCTGATAGTTGGACATCAATGCAGATTTGCATTAACATTGAACCAGATCGTTTTGGCTCAAAGTCACGTTAAGTCATGTCTCCATCCTGAAAAGCTTTACGATGTTTGAATAAAATCAGAAAACATGCAAATTTCTTGAACCAAAATTGTACTTGCACCAGAATATAAATAACAATTGAATACTGAAAGTCTTAATAAAGCAAAATCATATTTAGAGCAGAATTCATGTACGATACAAGACTATTTAAGGGCAAATCCATATTATTTGAATAGGACAATTCAACATAGGGTGATTCAACATGCTTTATAGAAACATTAAAACACAAACATGATTTCATATTAAAAAAAGAATTAAATGAATAGAAAATTAATTAAAAATGATTAAAATCGTGATCAGTTCCAGATTAAAGAAAAATAAAAAGTTAAAATATCTTCAAATAAAAACTGTTGATATCCAGCTGAGAACAGGTGGGTCTTTTACCTGGATTTAAATACCCTTTAGCTGATCAGAGGCTTTCTGGGAGTTTGTTCCAGACATGCGGAGCATAGAAGCTGAATGCAGCTTCTCCATGTCTCATTCTGAATCTGGGAACTGATACAAATCCAGATCGAGATCTGAGGGGTTTGCTGGGTTCATACTGGATCAAGAGGTCTCTGATGTATTTTGGACCTAAACCATTCAGGGCTTTATAAACTAGCAATAGACAATAAAGTATATCCTCTGATGGACAGGCAGCCACTCTAAAGACCTTAGAACGCGACTGAAAAAAAGTACTTAATGTTCTGTAAGTACGTTTTGAAACAATTTGGTACAGTGCCAGAGAACAGCACCCTCATCCCATCAGAGATACATGCTGCACTGAGTGCTAGTTGATCCCTTTCATCTTTAGTCTGGAGGATATACAGTAGCATCCAAATTGTTATCAAGAAATTTCTAATTTAGCTTTTTCTGACCATAGATAAAATGACACTTGAATGTGAAAGCATTTCTGGATTATCTTTCTATATATGCCTATCTTATATGCCTAATGTGTCCGTCATTCAATGCATCTGGATAAAATGATCATCTCATTGAGATGCTTTGTCTTTATGTCCTACTGTTTCATGAGATTTACAATCACTGCATTCTGGTCTCATTTACATTTTACAAAATGTTCCAGCTTTTTTTAAGTTGTGCTTTGGATATACATGGTAATAACGTTTGTTTGATAACGGTATTGGTTATGTGGGAACAGTGTTATTAATATGGGTTGAACGCAATGTATATGTTTGTTAATGTTTAATGAATGGAGACTTATAAAGAAACAGCTACAAGGGCTGCTATAAAATGGGAATGTAATTATAATATGCTCTTACGGGCCATATATGTAACAGGTGTATGAAGTTCTGTTGGATATTGGATGGTAAAGCAGGTCAAATGAAATATCGTTGTCGTGTGTTTCAGCCCATGAACCGGCAGGGATCCAGGCTGCAGAGGCACATACTTGGTATCAGACTAACAGATCGGAGGCTGAGACCTTGTCTTCAGTCCCTGAATCCCAAATTAATTCCACTTCTACCAAGACACCAAACTGGACTGGTCTGGTTGACTTAGACAAAGCAGGAGTGTCCTCTCCTGCTGAAGTCAATCATTCATCTGATATCTCTGAGGAGCATGTAGTCATTGATTTAAGGCCTGAAGCAGATTGGGATGAAAGAAAGAATGGATCAACAGACAGCCAATCCAGCCAGGATGAGTCTGAAAGCCCAATGAGCAGCAATAGCATGGCTCCATCTGACACTGAAAGACTAGAGAGCCATGGAGGTTCTGCCCATGAGGATAAAGATGGGAACTACTTTGAATCTGACACTCAGACATCATACACCATAGTTTCTTCCACCCTCCAGCCTCAAACAAGTAATAGTGTTCTTACAGAATTTGTTAACACTCTAATGAGACCTTTCAAGTATTGGACAAGGAGCGAAGAGGCTGAGAACACCTCACCTGAAGAAAATGCAAAAGAGAACCAGACTCACGGAGAAGCATCCAATATAAACCCAAGTATTATAAAACCCAGTGAAAACAAAGGGAGCATGGACAATGCCATCATGGAGCACAAAAAGGAAACTTCTTCCCCCAAGGGTCCAAGCAGTGGACTGCAGAGCCCAGCGGAGGGTCTAACTGAGCAAGAAAAGGAGCTGATTCCATTGATTAAACTGTTGCCAGTTGTCCTGAATACAAAGCCAAGTGAAACCATTACTCATCCCATGGAAGGAGCCTTCAGCGTGTTCACAGAAAACCAACAATCCACTGCAAATGGTAAGAGTTTAGCTTCCATTTAATATGTTAGATTTAAATATTTTTATTATTATCCTAATAATTTATTTGCTTTTTGATATTTAACAATAAACTTTCAACTTCAGCATTGTAAATGAAAGATGGACCAAATAGAAACTCTTTTAAACTAAGGTGCATTAAAATGTCTCTGGTAAATATAGGATGTATGTATGTCATGCTTTCTGAACAGCCTGTCTCAGCATTCCACTCCCTCTTATTTTCCCAGGAGTACGTCTAATATATTCCTCCACAGGGCATTAAAAGCATCATTCAAAATTTAATTAAACGGTAATTGCAAACAAACAAAAGGGGCACATCCCATGCTATATAGAAATGCAAAGTGTTGAAGCAGAGACTGTTCTATCTGCATTGTTATATGTATTGCCTTTTTTCAGTTTACAGTATCGGCTGTTGGGGAGAGTTTTTTCTAATCAGTTTAAAAGTGATACGAGGCTCGTTTACAGATGTATTCTCAGCTTAAAACAAAACCGACCTGCATTCCAAGTAAGAGCTTAATCTTAGAAGTCAACACTGTATCAGATTTAGAAGAGCAAATGTGAGAAATAAATTAGGCAAAGGGGACAAACAAAGCAAACTCACCACACATTGACACATCGTGAGCATGTACTGTATGCTGCATCCTTGAAAGCTGAATAAAAAGTACAAGAAAGCTTAAAAAAAAGGGCCATCATTTTATCACATTTTTTTCTTATATATTCTTAAAATCATATAAAAAAACAACCTAAAATCACTTAATTTTGTTCCTAACTGCAAGAAGGAATCTAGAGGCTGAGTAACCTCACATGGTTAAAAGATTGCCAGAGGACTGCATATTATTAAGAAATGTACAGAACAAGAGCATAAACCACATAAACCACGGCTTGATCTTACAGAGCAAAGCTTTTTTTAAAAGCACAAACAACACAATAATCATTGACACCAGTTAAAAGAGCAGAATTCACAATATGACACACAAAAACAGCAAGACGAATGATTCAATAACAGTGTTTGGCTTTTCTCTCTTAGCAGTTCCTAGTTTTGTTAATATAAATTCTCACTGCTATGCCGAATCCCATGGCAACCAGATCTCCAGGTATAAATGGAAAAGCAAGCTTTAGTCCGCATGCATTATTTACAGCCTTGTCCAATTAACGTGGAGGTTGGGCTGCACCAGCGCTCACTCCAATCTTCATCTATGTCTATTCCAATTAGAGCCCGGATCTCTGAAGGTAGGCGGTAATGATCACAGCTGAGGGTGAGGAACAAACGGGGGCATGACTAGAGCGATCAAGTGTGAAGAAAGAGAAATATGGTGAAATGAGTGTGAGGTGCAGTCACTCTGTCTTTAATGCTGCAGCGATGGAAAGTTGCCCAGCTGATGTCTCTTCATCAGGGAGCATCAGCAGGCTGAACTGACTGTTATTGCACACCGCAGGTTATCTATTAGATCTCAGCACTCTTACGATTGATGTTGTCTTTGAAAAAGATGCACAGCTTTGCTATACACATACAGCACATCCTATTATAATAAGAATTTCAAAATTGAATCAATATATTCAGAAAGTTTGTAAAAGTTCTCAAAATGCAGAGCTGTGATTAATATTATGTAATTAAATATTAGACTGAGTTATCATTTAGTTAACCCAGTAATTATGCAATGGGAAAAACCGTTACAAAATTGCATAATCTCAATTATTGACGTTTACATATGTATACATCTTGTCATCCTCAAAGACTGAACTGATGTGACTGAGGGTGTTACACTCATTTATGTAAATTCTCCTTATATGATTCATACGGCCATGCAGTTACTTCCTCTCTGCAGATGGGATGTGGTACCATCTGTTTTGCTCTTCTTCTTTTCCTCTCATTGTCAGCTTCCATTCTTGCAATTTAATATCATGTCTGCCTGACCGGGGGGATTTTCTTTCAGTCCGTTTACTCCTGTAAAGTGGAGTCAACACAGCAGAACCACTCACAGTGGAAGCATGCAATTACTGTCTGAACAGGGTTTATTATAAGTTTGTTTTGCAGCCTCTCTGCTTAGAGTTCTGGATTTTTTTCTTCCTGGTTCACCACCAATAGACACAACAACTAAGATGAACTTGAACAGTGCTTTAAATCATGGAATCATGCAAACCTATGTCTAATTGTCTCATTTTATTTATTACATGGATCATTACATAAATGATCAACCAAATTAATGTGTTTAATTATTCCCACTTCTATCAGTGTGTGTAGTAAAAGTTTGTAATTAGCTATTTGGATTATTAATAGGACAATTACACCGAGCCACAAGCCTCTTATGGAAATGAACCTCCGACTCATAAACCTCACTTAGGCATAAGGCACCGGAGCACCTACTGAATAATTTACACACAGTTTAATGTTTTATGCATGGACATCATTGTATATGTTCTCCCTCGTGTGGTAATTTGTTGTGCTGTTTTGCTTGTACTTTTTGGATATGCAAAGTGAGCTGAGGACAGCCAAACTAAGCTGAGCAACGCAAGCTGGGACTCAATAACGCAGCTGCAACTGCAGCTAAAAAGAAAAAGGCAGCCATGACTCACACATTCAGACAATGAATTATTAATTGTGTTGACAGAGTCTGGTTTAAAGCTGTAAGATGATAAGGTACACTGGACCACATGTTTCTAAATAAATGCTTAGATGCTAAGCTTGTTGTTGAGTCTGTCATTTAGCTACACATTTTCCACATGGCCTCACTCATACACAGACAACTGTATTTCAGCAAGAGGCTTCTATTTAGTAAACTAATGCACAGGGACTGAGAAAGGAGGTGTGAAATACCATTTCAGTACATCCTCTCTTTCTTATTTTCTGTGTTTATCTGTGTATGCACGTGTGTGTTCGTGTCTCCCCATGATAGCCACTCTCACTGATCTACTCTGCCAGTGGGGGACAAGAAACCGACACTGTTTATTTTAGAGAATACAAGAACATAACTCAGGAAATGAAAGCTTTAAAAAAACTGACAGCTTTAAAAAACACTTGGATACAAAATCACAGTTAACATTTTTTAACCATTTATTTAAAATGCTAGCTTGGAGAGTTTGTTTTAAAGACACATACTTGTTTTTTTGGAAGCATTACACAAATAAGTCTGATGGAATATGTAATCATACAAGTAAATAAAGTGCCACTTATTAAAACAGTAGTCTGTAGTAACAAGAAAAGCTGGTAAGATGCGCATCAAAGGTCAGCACCTGGGAAAAAGTACTGACTGCTTGATACATAAGACTAATACCTCAAAATATAACTTAAAAGTTCAAAGTTAAAAAATTTTAATGGACATACTTTCTGTCTTCTCTCCGCGTCTAAGTCATGTGTATGTCATTGTTTTCAGAGAGCTTGCGAATATGTACTCAAATGCAAGAAATGGAAATTGTTGCATCAATGTTGTGCAGTGCAGCTCATGTGTGAGCAGTAAATGAAAGAAAGAAGAACATAACAGAAAGAACTCTGTGTAGAGAAGCTGTGCCAAAGTTTACAAAACTACAAATACATCTATGATGTTGTTTTGCCTGGGCATAGGGAGAGAAAACCGTAAGTTTGTGTCTGAAACTGAACTTTTTGAAACCCAGAAATGATCTCTGAACTTCCCCTGTGGATGTATTGCATAGAGACCATACCAGCGAGCATGCATGGGAGTATGCAGAACTGACATTTGACAATTTGTAATAGACATATCTAATTAGAATAAGCTCTAAATCATTGATCTAAGCAGACCTGTGCCCATTTTTTTAACAAATCTTGAACGTGTTCTGTTTGAACAGGTTTTCTGTAACTGAAACTTAACTTCTTTATTAGTAATTCTACATTCTTAATTTGTCTGCTTTCTCTCTCTGTTTCTGTAGCGTCCCCTGTATCGGGTCATCTGGAGAGATCAGCACATGATGAAAATGTCCTCATATCCAATCCTCAGGGTCCTGGATCAAGCCCAATATTTGTTCCTGCCCCCAGCACACAGTTTCAGTGGGCACTCAAATCAAGGCATGGCCCCAAACCAGAGCCTCCTGGAAGTGTGGTTTATGTAACCAAGCATTCATCTTGGGAGCCAATGGAAGCAAAAGCAGGGCCCCTTGAAGTGATGACTCTCCCCACCTCCCTTCAACGGGACAACCTGGAAAATTTCTCAGGTGAAGGCAAAAACCAGGAAACAGAGGGCACCCATGTTCCAGCTGATACAGAGAAAGGAGATTCTGGAGAGGAGAAGGATGTGGATGGGAGTGGAGTAGGAAGCAACTTTCCTGGAGGTTATGAAGTGACAGTCAACAGTGTGGCAATCAGTGAGAATATAACACGTCTTAATACTGAATCTCCTCCTATCACAAGTGATTTAGCGAGTGTAGGTGAGCACACTACTCTGTCCCTGTGGCAGCTGCTCGAGCAACCCACCACCCCATCTCAGGGGCCTTTGGAGTCAGATGGAGCAAAGGAACTCAGGGGAGAGATCCTATACATCCACCACTCTACTGACAATATGTCTTCTGCCTCCCCACACAAAAAAGAGGGAACTTCAAATTCAGGTTTCACTACAGCTTTAAGGAAGCAAAGTAAAGGTGAGAAAAGGAAAAAGATGATGACTACCACAAACAAAGTAGAGGTGCTGACAACGTCCGAGGTCACTGCAGCAAACGAACAAAAGACTGATCCTTTCACCACAACAATTACGACAGAAAATATGTCTGACGGATCCTTTACAGAGGAGCCATCGATTTCAATTTCATGGGTTCATGAAGAGAAGGAAATAACTACAAGCGTACCCAATCTTCAAAGCCACCGCTCAGTGAGTCTGGCTCCCACAGAGGGAACTCAAACTGGAGTTGTTCCGCAGACGACCATCTCATTGCATTCCAAAGTTGGTGCCACAGAGTTGGAATCCAGATCTGCTGTTACAGAATCCTTTGTTGTGGGAAGTCTTTGGACACCTTCCAAAAGTCCAAAGTCAGAAGAACACACAACAGAGAAAGATGAAAACAACCCATTTAGTGTTCTTGCTCCCAGCTGGGCGTTCGACCTCATCCCATCAGGTAAGGTCTTTCTGTTGTAATCCTGGTAAATAAACTCAGTTGTCATTATAACCTTCATTATTACGACTGATTATCTTATCAGTTATGGTTTATTGAATTGTGTATTTTGCACAGCCACTCCCTCTGTTTACTGTTTCTTCTAACTGCATCACATTAAGACTGTACAGTCCCTTTTTTTCCTTTGTTTGTCGACTGTAGTTTATTTCTACATCTTCCTTCTGCCTCCTGCTCTGATGAACGTCATGCATTCTTAATCCAGCCTTGTTCTTTTTATGCCTTCACATCCTATCTCTTTTCCTTCCCCTCATTCCTACATTGTTACAGAGACAGCAGCAGACAGCAGGGCAGTGCAGTGGGGTGAGACCTGTTAGATCTTGGGCAAGTAATTAGTGGGTCAGAGTGAGTCCAATTTGGTGAACTCGGGAGAGGCAGAGATCCTAGTCCCCAACAAATCAATGTAGACACAAACTACAAGACAGGACTCGTAATTGACTGTGGTCTCTTCTCCTTACTCATTTTCCAGTTTGTTCATGTTCACTTTGCCCTTTCTTTGGTGCTGGGCTCAACTTTCTTCTCTTTCATTCTATCCACCTACTAGTTCATAAAATGATGGAATTGTCTTTGCTTTTTTGTCTCAGCAAGCTTGCATTGATTTCTTTGGTTAGTTAATGGACCAGCTACTGTGACAGAGCAGCACAAAGCAAATCAACAAACATTGCATTTTTAAGACACTCAATTTTTCCTTCCTGATGTTTAGCTGCTCGATAGAACCGCAATCCTTCAGTGTTAACACAGAGGTGACACACCTCTGTGTCCTTAATTTTCATATAATTGATAATGATCAAATCCTCATTAAGTGTCATTTAATGGAAAGGTGCTTGATGTTATTGACATCTGATTACCATTTAACAGTGATGGCCAGTTTGTTTTGTTTTGTTTTTTCTCCTGGAAGATGCACCTTTGCCTAAGTTTTTACTTTTTTCAATCTGCTCAATAACACTAGAACGATTTTTTGGTTAATATCCTGGTTTTTAGCTGAAGACATGACAACAAAACCAGTTAGAAAGGCTCAAAACTGGTCTCTATGTCTTCTTTGAATAATTCAATTCAATGTTTTTAATGCATTCTATTAAACCTGGCTGTGACCACTTATGCAATCAATTAATTTAGTGAATGTGAAATACTTCAGGCTGATTCGTTTGCAGAAGAAAAGCCTATTTATGCAATAAGGCATCTCAAGGTTACTTTCTGTCATCACTGTGATAAAATACCCACTGTATCCTCCTGCTGGTTGTTGCATATGAAAACAATCAGGACAAAAGGACATTTTGTCTTTATCAGGTTGATATTTGAATTGGCTGACTGACTGTGGCTTTGCTGAGTGATTAGTAGCACAGAACTCCCTCCTCTGTGTGACCTTTTCAAGTTGTCAGTTTTTACTACAGAGAAAATTATAGTAGTGGTTTTCTGCCCATTACAGCAGGGAGATAGTCAGAGACAGGAGTAGAAGGAAAGGGCGACCTGGCAAGAGAGGATAGCGGATGTAGTAGTTAAGGGGAGGGCTTAGGGCGTGAGTATGTCCTCAAAAATGTTGTTGGTAGAAGTACATAAACCTTTTTAATCAGTGATCAGAGACAACACTAACACTGTCCTGGGGGCTTCCAGCAGCATTGCCTCTTCTCAGCTTATCAATGATGTCTTTTTTTTTATTTATTTATTTCTGTGTCCCTCCAGTCTTTACTCATTGTTTGTTATCAGAAGCAGCACTCTGTGTCCTATTTGGCCATATATCCTTGTGATAAGACATGGGCACATAACAACATGTCCACCTTTTCCAATTACATGTCATGCTGGCCTCCAGCTAAACCAACACTGAGTGGTGGACATCAACACATAAAGAAGAACAAACTAAATATGTGTGAAGACGTGCTAGCATGCCAAGCTGACTGAGGAGAAAATTCTATAATCTATCAACATGTCATGCTATTACATTAAAACACATAAACAAACATAGATTGTCTTAATCTTTCATTTTGAATGCTGTGAGATAGTAAACAAATTCAGTTGTATTTATTTTTTAATTATATTTAAAAATATCTTCACTTTCATACTGTATATTACCCAAGAAAATATTTACACCCTAGTCTTGGCTGTAATTTGCCAAATGGTAATATATGCAGAAGTGTCTGTTTTTTGGAGGACAACGTTCATGATATGATCATAAACCCAATTCAGAAAGAGTAAATGTAAAAAGAAAAAAAACTGAGGGAGATTTACAACAAAGTAGCACCTTTCACTTCTTCCTTCAATGTTTGTGGCTTAACTAGTCCAATATAGAGGTATATAAAGACAATGGTGCACAAGTAGCCAATAAAAAAAAGAAAACAGGTTGGTTTTCTGAACAATGTACTGTATTTAACAGTGTGTAAAAACTGACCAGCTCACACAGAAATGTGCAGAATGCTTTGGGGCCTCAGGTGAAACGCAATGCTGGGACATAAAATATCATTGGCTGTCTATCCAGCCTTTAAATTACAGATGCCAGTCTGATACTCTGGCAAAAAGGGAACAGGATGTCCCTGAGTTATAGTCATCTTCACCCAGGCACAAGATGGATCAGACCTTTGGCAACATCAATAACAGAGCAGCCAGCCTACAACCAAATTAGAGTGTTAAATTTGGAGGAGAGGAGCCAGTGGGTTTATGTATGTGTATGTGTGTGTGCGTGTGTGTGACAGGGACACGCTGAGGTGGCATATTATCAGTGTCGGTGAGTGGACGTATGTTCCTTTTGGTTGCTGGCTGTTGGAGACCTTGGATAGGCTGTCTGGAACAGCAAGAGGGCACATTCTCAATGCTGCATAAAGAAATCTATTGATTTTTTGTTTTGTTTCTTGCTCTCTATAACTCCCATCTTTATTCTCTCTAACTTCCTTTCTTGCTCTGCTCTGTCTCTGCCTTGCATGTTTTTCTTTCTGTCTCCTTCATTACTTGTCTCCCTGACTTTGTCTTTTGTTACTCCTCTTTTGTTGTTATTACTTCCCTTTGCACAATGTTTTGATAGCCTCATCAACTGCAGTGTGACCGAATACAAGCATGGATGCCTCCAAGCAATGGCCAAGGGTGGCCAGTGCCAGCCTCAGCAACAAGCTGGTGATCCAGCTGGTCATCCCTGAAAAAATACTGCATTTATAACAATGTTTATATACTATTAACACAGCACAACATGCTCCTTTTGTATTTTACTGTCAAATCATTTAAATGAAATAAATCATTTGTGCATAGGGGGCATATCACAGGTTTGGTCCTGATAAAAGTTCTTTAAAGCAAGGACAGAGAGGCACTACAATCAATGAGCATTGTTGCTACTGGAGACATAAAATGAACACAATCCCTTTAACTAATGTTTCACAGAAGTTGGTTTATTAGCCTTATGATTTTGTTTCTAACTCTGTACTAATATTTTGTCAATTTGCAGCCTCTAAAGTAAAATTTAAGTTTTAGGTTATGTAGAATGAAGGACTAGGTAGTCTAATGTTTCACTCAGAGTGCATCAGGTTATTGCATTTCAGTCTTCAATTTTCACATTTTTTCCAAGGGTGGCATGCCCCGAGTCTGGCTACTCTGCTTTTTTCCTTGGCCACCCTATGGCTACCCCTAAGAAATATATCTGTAGGCATCCCTGAATACAAGGCAATGGAATTGCTGTGTATATCCACCACTTTCTTGGCGGAACCTCGTTCCCATAATCCATTGCATAAAATTATACCGAAGTCGGTTTCGCCCTTCTGGCTACATTAGCAATAATGATTAACTAGTACTGTTTTAAAACATAATACTGCTTCAGAAAAAAACTTTAAAATAACGTTTTTATTAATCAAACAATGGCCAAATCGTGAAGATGAATACACGGATCACATTTTAATCAAAATAAGACAGAACAGAGAGATTATTGCCCCATCCGTCTACTCTAACAGAATGCGTAGATGATAGTTCAGAGCTCCGGTTGTTTAGCTCCGGTTGTTTAGCTCCGTTCACCGCGATCAGAATTCAGGATGTGAAAAATGTGGGTTTCTTTTGGGTCTATCATTGCTGCTGTGTCCCAGCTTTTTTTTCTGGTCCCTGAAATCTTTTTAAACTTCATTTAAGCTTATCAATGTGACGGCTAGCTACAGCCTCCGCTGCTGCCTGCAGCTGCTCGATATTTACTTTGGCAAACTGCAAAGAAGTCCGTGCTTCTGGCATGGATCCAATGTAAACACGGAGCCTGCTGCAGAATATTTTTGGTTTTGCAGTCAATTTATTCATTTTTATTAAGCTGTTGGTCCGTGTTCATTTACTCCACTTGTTCTTTCACTTTGGCCATACTTCTCTAGTCGGTTCTCATGTTGTCCTCTCCGACAGCCGCTTTCTCAAAGTCACACAAAAACCACACATTACACTTTTAAGTCCGCCCTATGGTCATGAAAATACGATACGAAATAAAAGATTCCTCATGAACTAACCTGCACCAATAATCAGAGTACTTACGGGGCTCTTTGTGTTGTAAGCAGGTGTCTGATCAGCTGCATCATGATATCTAGTTAGCCTTCGCCTCTTAAATTGCTGGTGTTCGCTCGTAGCCCAGGTATAATTCTCAAACTGGATGCAGCTCGGTTTATGTATATATA